>JARFOC010056147.1:0-19062 GCA_031763485.1 Osmoderma eremita | reverse complement strand
TATTTTAAAATAACCAAATGCCTCTTTTGTGTTCTCTCACCGGCAAACTGTTCTGCAAACTAGTAGAACCCTAACACCGATTCTTGAAGAAAAAATGCGGTCTTGCTTTGATTGCATCATTTAGCAGCTACAAATTGAGCAATAAATAAATAAATAGAAATAGATATGAATATGGTGGTGCATAGTTATTCCAGACATTTTCCATTGACAGAATGACATATGACCAATTTGAAGAATTTACCAGAGATCTGATAAATACGATTCTATCCACGAATACCATAAATAAATAGTTTTTCAAGCAATATTTTGTAATCCCCCCCCTCCCTCAAGAAAGCTTATATGGTGCCGTCTGCGCGAGTGCAAGCGCAACGTGGAAGTACAGTCCAAAATATTTTCAAGAGGGAGGCATTTTTTGTGAAGATTTTCATTTTATATATTGTTCTTGTTTTATATTTTAAATATATATTTACTCTTACTGCCAATGTGCAAAACGTCTCATGTCTGCCACCGTGTGTAGATCATACTTAAACATGAGACTGCAATAACTCAGCAGAAAGATGAGTGTAAACAGAAATCCAACTACCTATCTGTTTCATTATACTGAACGTGTCTACACCAAACGCTAAACCCACTGAATGGGAGCCCTAAAAATATTTCGAAATTTCCAACAAAAAATACGACTGCCTGCATATCTGCTGTGTCAATTATAAAAGGTACAATTTATTGGATGAAATCTATAAAATAAATAAAAAACAACCTCTCACAAAAAAAAACTAATCTATTAATATGAAACCGCTTATCAAATAGGAAATCCCCATAATTCCAAGAATGGATCTGATATCACACTATGCGGGGTATTATTATTAGCACTTGATCACACGTGCCTAGTAATATCGTTAGATATAAGTGGCGTGAATTATTAACTATGTATGTGTACTCCAGGAGTCACGACACGCCATGACAGCTAGCATAATCTTATTTTGAACCCAAAAGAGAAAAAAAACTGTTATAGGAGCAGCTTTTAATAATTTAGAGATATAATTCGTACAGGCTAACTTACAACTGTGCAATGTCTCTATGTAAACTGAGTTCTATATATCAATATTTCTAAATATGAATATCGATGGCGATATTCGCAGTTAATATCGATATTTTTGCACAGCCCTATTCTAGAGCAATGCCCACACATGACCTATTGTAGCTTCAGAAAGTAGTAGAAAAGTAGAAGTATATGATTGCACATACAAATGAATTCGCCCTTAGTCATAGGTTACTAAATATGTTGCTTACTATAATGTGGCTTACAACTAGAGTTGCTCAATTTGCGCCAACAACCAGTGGTGGCCGCATAAATTTTTACACACAAAATAAATAGTCGGAAATAGATTATAATGTTACCGATGCTACAAAATGCACATTGAATTCTAACACAAAGAACTATAAAATAGGATTTAGGGCAGCGTACAGTCAGCTCCAACCATAATGTCGTGCGTCTGACAAGAGTGTAACCGACCGCTACACGTTCAATTATGGCATTACTTATAGAACATGCAGCGGTTGGTTACACTCGTGTCAGACGCTCGACATTATCGTATGATCTACATTCCGTAAAATCATAATAATATATATGTATATACATAACAGATCTCGTTGCGACTCGCAGTGATACTGAAGGTTGTATAGAATTCCCGTCACTGCCCGATGGCGCTACTGAGCAATTCTACTTATAACTTTCCTGATATATAATCGTAAGTGATTAGTATAGATATTAAAAAGGGTACTAAATCTAAGCCATATATGAGATAAAACTTACGAGACTCAAGGCTTTGTCGGTAAGTTAAATTATTGCTTTACTGAATTATTGAAATGTAGCATATACCTATCCTTGTTGCCCCGATCTCTTCAATTATATTTTCCTTTATTGATTCGGTTCTAACATGCGGTTTAATTTATTGTTTAATTTGTTTTTCATTAATTATGGAAATTTTTTCCCTCTCCAGCACAAAAGAAGTAATTACAAAGCAATATCATAACGGTCGTTCTACAAGATGAAATTCCCGCACCTCTCTTTCGAATTGATTGCAAAGCTAAGATTAGTTGTGAGACAGTACTATATTCGCCGAAGCACAAGAAATATTGTTAAGGACTGTTTTGTGCGTCTCGAACAGACAGCAATGGGCGTCGACCGGAGACTCGTTTGTACCGAGGACAGTTGACGGGCTACAACCGTCTGCCGAGCCGCGCGCCCGCTTGCTACCTACCTACTACCGCACCAGTGCACCAACCGCGGTACCAGAAACAAGCGCATATATAAGGGGTACCCTATATGAAGAACACTAGTAGTGTTACCTCTTTTTTACATAGACAGTTTTAAATGTTTTTTTTTATTATTTTGGAAAAATATTCGTAATGCGGCGCAAATAGTTCCGGAAGTACTGTGTTGGGAAACATGCCATGTAACATTGCAAGGTTCTGTCACAGTTCCTTTGGCAAGTAAAATATGTATGTCTCAAGGATAACACATTATTGTATATGAGTATAAGACATTACAACGAATTAAATAATCAAAACTGATTGAACAAATAATTAACAAAAAACACGGAACACATACATAACAATTTAACAGTAAAAATTCAAAAATAATCTAATGGGCAATTTACCAATTAATGGCACTACAAACATGTATTCAGAAAACCATTAAACCAGCCACGAATAGTTTTGAGGTAGAATTGTAAGACATCCGCCAGGTTCAATAATCCGTCCAAATTGTATCATTTGTTTCCAATTCGCATGAAGCAAACCTAGGTACTGCGATTTTTAAGAAAGAAAACCATATCCCTGTATTTTTCCTATTCGTTTCAAAGAAATAGTGTATTAAAGCGTTTAAACCACATTATATTCCCTTTCAAAATATTGGGGAATTTAAAAAATGCTAAATTTTAAATTATCTCAAAAACGCGGCATTTGTTTCTTTCTTAATTGCATTTAATCAGCACTAAAAACTAAAACTTTTGACAGAATTCGTAGCATTAATAATAACAAAATTTGGCAATAATGTGTCGATATTTTCAAACAGCCTGTATACTTATATACAAAATATATTTGAAGATAGATTACCAACTTTCTGGCTATCCGCTGACCCCTTACATAGCCTGCCTAATCGCTAACAACGTTTCTAATCTTGATTCTTTAATATTGTATAGAAGACGTTCATTCTCAATCTCGGACGTTCGAAGTAATTTGCATTAACACTTATTAAAACACATAATAAAGATGTTTTCCTACGAACCTATCTATCCTCTATTGAAGAAGTTTCATGTTGGAAAAGTTTTATTGACGGTTTAAAATCATCGTTTTTACCCAGAGAATCATGACATTATTTGCCTAAAAGAATTAATTTTATTTTCTAGCAAGTATCTTTTTAATCTCATAAATTAGTTTAGGGACACATATGTTGGGCACAATCTCGCATACCATACGCAAATACGTAGTTTCTATAGGAAATTATATAAACAAATCCAAAAATCACCAAAACACTTCGCCACTGACGCAAAATAATAACGGATGTTTTAAATGGAAGCCGATAACTGTTCATCGGATTATGCATAGTAAATTTAATCAATACAACTTAATGAGAGGTTATATAATTAAATGATTTTGGCGTAAAATTTCATTATAAAAGATGTGTATCTAAAATGTACACGTATAGATAACCACTTAAAATTTTATGATTTATCTATCGTATGACTGGTTTCCAAGTATTTACTTAATCTCTATAAACGTTTTCACCGTTAGTTCGTCATTGATGGATTTTTTTCCTATTTCACCAGTGCTTCCTATAGTTTGCGCATATACAGGATGTTTACGGTCTTGTGATTTTATTTTCAAGGGGTGATATCTTAAAATAATGTCATTAACGTAAAAATATCTTAACAAAGTTGCAAAGAGATATTAATGTTAAAAAAAATTTGTAGTTTTTGGTTTTTTTTTAGTGGTGATTAACCACCATAAAAAGGTTTTTAACGTTAAAACGATTGATCAACAACTTGTGTAAAGTAAATGTAAACGATAGGTTATTAGTGAATTTTTTACTAAGTAGGCTGATGTCTGTAACTCTTCCCATTTGTCAAGCTGTTTCATTAGTTGTCACTGCATTGCTGATTTGACGCAAATTTTTCCGAATAAATTCTAATAAGGAAAATAAAAAATGCTCCATTGCACCAACAGTAAATACGTTGACATGTTGTTAATTTATGATAAAGTACGCCAGGGTTCTGCTGCTGCAAGTTGATTCTATGCTGAGCGGAAAATAAGTGGATTGGTCGAGGTTGTCCTATGCCATGGTCTTCTCGGCCTTAACCCCCTTGATTTCTACTTATGGGGCGTTACGAAGACCATGGTTGACCAACGCCATAATTGATTTAGATGATCTTCGCAACCGCGTTGAGGCAGCTGCGGCGACAATTCGACGGCAAGACCAAGGCCTAGTAAATTATGCCAATTCGTGGATACGTCTAGCGAGACTTTGCGTTCAACTACTTTTCTTGAATTTTTTGTTATGTAAAGGTATACTTGTGATACATCGTTTTCAGAAAAAAAATCCCCATAAGAATCAGTAAAAAAAAGTATTGTCTAATTTTACAAAAAATTGCCCCGAACACCTCAAGCGCTTAAGCGCAATAAATAATTTTATCAGCTCATTTTATAACCTACATTCGGCCATTTAATTTTCCGTTTCAATTATTAAAATCGGCCTATAAATAAAGGCGCTACGGACTCGTCTTTCTTTTATAAGACAGCCTGTATATAAACATGTACTAATCATATGAACAGTAACAACTGGCATTTTTAATTTCCAACGTGAATTAATGTCAAATTACGGCGACAATATTTAATTTCAAATTTAACAACGCAATAATACGATAAAAACACGCGAATATAAACAGAATAATTTAACATCAAGAGCACAAAATATATCAGCCTTGAACTCAAATCCCCACTGTATCAATTATATGGTTAGTGATAATTTACGACAATTAATACAGCAAAGATTTAAACATACATACATTGGATTTATACTATATGCAGTGACAATGTTCATATAAACAAGATATAGTGCAAAATATTTTTATATATCTATTGAAGTCCATCTAATGTCATAAAAATAAAATTCGTTACATGCTTAAAGAGCATTTGATTTATCAATTATTTTCGGACATCTCTGGAAGCAATGACCTATGCCACAACCTCAAAAAATCCGCAATGCTATGCTAATGAATCCAGATTGCAAATACAAAGTCATCCACATGTAACTGGCTGACGGAGAGTGTTCTACTTTGACAGGTCTATAAGGTGCTCTTTCAATAATATTTTTTTCATTACCTTTGAAAAGGTATAGGGGAATGTCTGATTTTGTTTCAGTTTTTCAAATTTCTTGGGTCAATTAACGTAAGGCATTTGGTTTAAATAAGCTAAAAGAAAAATGGCAGCGGTTGCCAAATGTAGGGTCCGGGAAGCCCACAAATTTCACCTAATCGTTTGATTCAACGCTCTAGAAACAGCATCTAGTATAAGCACAATTTTTCTGGCGGAACGTCATTCTGTTGAAATTAAACGTTTTCTAAGTTCGATGCTTTGCATTTGAAGAACTAAAAGGTTGTTAATCTTGTTATGCTTCCAAACCAATTACACTCCAAAATCCAATTGATGCAGGGAGCATTAGGTGACGCGATATTTTGCAGTTTTGCTTGACAAAACCTCAGTTTTTGTGGTTTTTGGATTATAATTCCTGTGTCAATTCAATCTTGTATAATAGGCGGATACTTCCACCACGACTAGACACATTTGATCAACAACTTTATCATTATTATAACCACTCAAAATTTAAGCGTTCCAACTTCCTGAGACGTCGAGTGGCGGGAAATTCAAATAAATCATTTATACATGGCCGCCTTTGTACATAAAGTAAAATTTGCAGAACTGTTACAGCTGCAAATCTTAAAGACATCTACGAACGGTTGAAATAATATATCCAACTGGCAACGAACACCGACAATAAGACGGACTACTTCAATATACAGTTAAAAAAATGTCTCCGAGGCCAATCACCAACGCTCTAGAGAGAACGGCATAAACCGCTATCTAAAATTTTTACTAGCCGCAAGGTTCTCAAGTAACATAATACGAAAAATTAGATAGAAGTCGATGTCATTTTACAACGAGAAGAGATAGGATGGCTGGTTAGTTATATCTTGTCGAAAGATATAACAAATAAATACTTACATATGAAATACATAATAAATAAGTTAAGAAATTATCTCTAAGAAAAAATAGGCTAGTTAAAATTAATTTAAAAAGCTTTTAATGCTTTATTCACAAACGCAAATGGTTATTGTACATGCTTACATATGTACGTAAATATCGGTGAAATTTGAATATTGAAAAAGGCGTCTGAAGTGATTGCGATATTGTTTTAGTGCATACATATTTAGTAGTGTTCTCTTTTTTGTTTCAAATGTAACAGCACAAATGAAAGTTCCTTTTTTACGTTCGTATCACCGAAACCAACCCACTAGTTTAAAAAACAGTTACTTAACCTCTATGATTCAGCAACACTACAACAACAGCCCATTGTTTTCCATACGAATAATATCTGGGCTGTAGCGTGTTGCATATATATATACAAAAAATATCATAGATACAAAAGTACAGTAGCGGTAATTGGAATATGGATAGGTAGGTACCTGTATTTTCAATTAAACTAACATAAAATTCTTAGCTAATATTTTTATGTATTATTTCATGAAATGAAATGAAATTAATTTAAAATTATTTGAAATTCTTACCACAATATTTTGTTAACGAATTCCCACAGAAATAAATGAAATATATTTTAAACAACGTTAACATATGGATGCGAGTCATGGACAATAAAGACAAAAGGCAGAATAATATGTGTTTAAATGAGATTTGTAAGAAAAATAGAAGGAGAATCATGAAGAGATCAAATTAAGAACGAAATTTTTCGGATATTTTTTTTAAATATTGATTGAGCAACTATAGAACAAGTACAATTGAGGTGACTACGGCTTGAAATGGGAATGGGGAACAAGAGTTGATGGAGAAAAAAGAACTAGAAGTTGGAAACCTGGAGCCCAAATAGCTGCGGAAGAGAGAAGTAACATGAGGGGAGTAGTGAAACAGATAGAGGAGTACAATGGAGGAAGATATCTAATAAAACCCTACAAAACCAAGCCCGACTCCAGCATAACTTTCCACCGAAAGGTAGAGCAGTTCAGGACTAAGTAAATAAGTGTGTTTTTGTCCTTTTAGGAACATTTCCCGTCACTCCATATATCCTCAATTTGCGATGAGATCGGAGCTGGATGATGACCACTCGTAACATTCACAAAATTTATACGAAAGCATTCTTTAGCAACACGCGAAATGTGTATAGATATAAAAAAAAAGTTATTAACAAAAATTGTAGACAGCCTTAAACTTAACATTTTTTAATTATTTTCATATATACAGTGTGTTAAATAGAACAACCTGTATATTATTTCGGATTTAGATTAAGCTCATGCGTCACACTTCAATGTACAATTTCATTGAATTACATAGCGTGTTTCAGAAGATATGGTCAATTTTATATGAAAATCACTGTAAGTTCAAAGTCTTGTATACTGCAAACGACGCAGTCTGAAAAATTTATTTTATATGCATAGATACATTACAATACATTATTTTTTCAGTTATTTTAAATGGATCATTTCATTTTTATGTGCACTCTCTATACCTAAAGTTATTAATTTCTAAGATATTTTAGTCTTTTTAAAAAGTAATTTTTTTTTAATTATTTTAATATAACAAGTTAGTCGTGGAAAAATGATAGTTGGTTCCCCGCAATGATATGAAACACACTGTATATATGACAATAATTTTAAAATATCAAGTAAAGACTGTCTACCATTTTCGTAAAAAAAAAATTGATATCTTATATGATAACGGATATATAGAGCTTTGCCACACTAATGCGTCACCCTATATACGATATAAACGAAACAAAGAATGGTTATGTAAAATCTGAAAAGCTAGATTGAAGAAACTTCTGGTTGATATTGTAATGTCCGTGCAAATCCCCATCAATCCACAAAAAAAAACTCTTTTGTTAGCATAATTTTAGACATAACTTAGAAGCTGTATTTGATATCTGTAACGAATATGAATTTAACTTTACAAATTTATATCTGTTAAAACAACGTCAAATATATGCAGGTTTTATGAGCCATAATATGCAGTGAAACTAGAAACGTATTTCAGATTGTTAATTAATAAAACTGTTAAGCCAATTATAGAGTCGATAACGTGAAACGCACACAGCGCAAAGTAATTAATAGCGTCATACCATTCCGTGTAATTAGATTTACGTAATTTAATAGTACCTTCTAATTGTGACTTTATGTACACCTCCAGCAGTTATTACAATACGAAAACAAAACAAAACTAAATCGTGAAAACACATGATCATAACGGAGGAGCGGGGCTGAGTCATCTTACTTAGAAAAACAAATTGCATCTACATAACTGGAAACTGTAAAGAGTACAGTAAGCATAATCTAGGGTCAACGCGTAAAAAAGGAAGGATGTTAAGTAATTGACTAAATAATTTAGAGATGCGTGTAGCAGCGGCAGTAGTAGATTAATGTGAAAATTACGGTCAATGAACCAACCAGGAATGGTAGAAAAAGAAACTGGTCACATCGTATCAAATAATTTAACGTTATCTATCAAGTTTTCCTAATTAGAATACGTATATAACAAGATAATTGTGGGTTTGGGCTGCTCGGCGTGAAATTGAAGGAAGCGACGAAAATACGCGGTCAAATTTTGTTATAATTAACGCTAGCATTTGTACGACAGAATTTTGTGGTAATTAAAGTGAAAACACATCAAATTATCGCTAGTGATATTCACGTTCATAGGCAGAAATGATTTGAAAGCACCGATTATAGCGATGGGTGATAATATTTCGTATTCTACGAGGGGTGATTGATAAGTGCCCGTGTTTGAAGTCAGATGGCGTCACTCATGCCAAATATATATATCATCGCTTCACCGTCAAAATTTCAGATAAATTCATTGTGTATTTTTGTGTTAGTAGCTCTCGAAAGTGAGTAAATTTGAGTTTTTCGTAACTGTGGAGAAAGTACTGCACAGGGCGATTACATTCTTGTTTTTGGATAGGAAAACGTATTTGGAAATCAAAGAAAAGTTGGAAGCCGTTTATAGAGACTAGCAGATGTTGGTTCAATGAATTCAAGCGTACATCCGATATAGATGAAGAGTGTCCAAGTCATCCAATAGAGATGACTACGGATAAAATGGTCAACAAAATCCATGATATCGTACAGGCAAACCATCGAATGAAGAGCACAGATATTGATGAGATCATATGCATCTCATATTAACGTGTGCAGAATATCCTACATGAACATTTGGGGATGACAAACCTATCGATAAGATGGGTGCCGCATTTGCTCACTGCGAACAACAATCGAATGACCACACAGCAGTGTTTGGACCTGTTTAAGGCCAATCCGAAGGAGTTTCTGCGCCGTTTCGTGACTGTTGATGCGACTATACGCCAGAAATGATGGAACAGTAGAAACAGTCGATATCACCCGGAACTAAAGAAAGCAAAGACAGTTTCATCGGCCGAAAAGATCATGGCCACCATTTTCTGAAATTCAAAAGGCATACCTAATCTTCATCGACTATTTGTAGAAGGGAATCAGCATTATGCTTAATTATTGGGCAGATTTGTTGACGCAATGAAGAGAAAACGGGTGCACTTGACGAAGGAAAAAATGCTGTTCCACCACGGCATACTTGTCCCACATCGCCGCAGAAAAAATATTGGTGGAATTGGGCTAGGAATTGCTGCCGTATCCGCCATATTCCCCAGATTTAGCTTCCCGCAACTTCTTCCTGTGAAAAAATGGCTCGGCAGAAAGAGATTCGTATCGAACGAGGTCATCGCGGAAACTAAAACCTATTTGCAGAGTTTGACAAATCGTACTTTTTGGAGGGCTTGCAAAAGTTGGAAAATCGTTGGGCCAACTGGATCTGGCTGAAAGGTGACCAGGTTAAAAAATAAATCCACATTTTCTTAAACAATTTCTCCTGTCTAACACGGGTTATCGATCACTTCTCATACATAGGTAACATGACTTGCAGCAATTTTGGTGATTATGCAATACAGATATATATAGATAAAAAAAAAACTTTGATCGGACTTGAATTTTGTATGCATCCTCCATTAATTATAGAAAGAGGTTCGAGATTACAACAAATTGAGAACCAGCAAGAAATAATTTTAAACTAGGAAATTGAAATTAGTACAAGGTGGAAACAGTACTTTGAAGATTTTTTTTTGTTTTTACATTGCTAAGCACGGTGGAAAAGGTGTCCGAAAAAACTTTACACAATTGTAATAGCTCTATGGCTAGAAGAATCTCAATCAGGATTTTACGCCAACAAATGTCAGGCAACATAGAAATTGTAGTTTTTATACTTAGAAATATAATAATATGACTCCATTACACGAGACACTATGTAATTAGAGGAGTTGAATGACAATTGCGAAAAGCAGTAACTACAAGTGCACGCGTTTCTTTTAAGGGTTTGGAATAGTATAAAAAATATAAAAAATTGCCTTTGGGTTAACCAACGACTTTAGAAGATTCGTCCACTGTTAACCACTGCTACTTTTGCTTTGGACGTGTGAAATAGCTACAATACTAAGAACAAACAGTGTATCATATGTCTAGAGACTTCTTCAATTACCAAACATGCTGTTACCATCCCATCCGCCAAATATTTTCGCATTTCCTGTTAATTAAAAAAAGTGCGCAGAGATCTTGAGTATTAAACTTAAATCAAATATAAAATATATGGAAATAAGCTGGTTCTTCACTCTTTTGAAACTTTACTAAATATATCGTAACAATATTCAAAGGATATTACATTTTTGAAATATATGTACTACCTACCCCAATAGGCAAAAAATTGGAGATGTTTCATTCATTCATAGAGCAATGTTTTATAAGACTTTCTGGTAAATAAATACGTTTCAGTGTCCATGTAGCTTCTGAAATTCTAATGAATTCCATTATGAAAAAATTATGGTTTTTAAATTGTACAAAATTCTCAAATGTTATAGAAAATCCACGGTCATTTAGGAAATTTCACTTAAAATTGCTAAATTGTTTCTCAAATTATTCCAAAATACTGACCAATTAAGTAAAAAAACCGGAAAACCCTCAACCATATTCTTAATTTACTAACTTCGACTTTTAAAGGCTAGTCCAAAATTACAAGAAGTGCCACGTTTCCTGATATTAATCTCTAAAATTAATGACATAGATAAATGAATTTCTCTTTCTTAGATTATCTGATCGCTATTCCTTCCTTATTATTTTCCTCCTTCGTTATAGGTATTACGCCAAGAGCAGTAATTCAAATTCGAAATTTATGATCTATATTCATGCTAGATAAAATATACGAGAAAAAGTGTTATAGATTTTCAATTGTACGTGACAGATAAAGTTTATATAATTGGAATACAGCAAGGAACTCACTATAAGAAAAGTGTAATAGAATACATATTACATAACGAAATTTGTATAATAAACATTTAGGTATAAACCATTAGGATAGACTTTCCCCCAAGTAAATACGCTTGTTTGCAAAGCTATAACGGTAGTGTCAATTAAGTACTTTTCAACAATCGCGCCGCGTGCGTTGTTATAGAATTCATTTCATCATCGAGAAATGTCCTTTCTGACCAACCACACGCACAACACGGGGGCTTGACCTGTGAATTGTGAACTGGTTGGGGGCATTATGGCGCAGCGGATCGGAAAATGTCGGCATTGTATGCATTATTTTCCGGTAACGCCATTTGCATACTCTATTGTTGTTGATGATATGCATATGCAACAAGTCTAGTTGCAAATCGGGATAGTATTTTTTTTGGATTCTTTGCAACTTGACAACAGCATATCGAGGATGCAGTTACAAAATTCTATTTCTTCAAAATGAAAATATAACAAGTAATACATAATAGTAATTTTTTCGTAATGTTTTGCTCAAAGTGCTGATCCAGAAATACTCTATTATGCTCTTGTTTTGTCCTCAGCAACGTGGGGAATATAGTAAATGATATACGAGGTGGACAATTTAAAATAAAATAGAATATTAAATATATAGAGGATGGATAAACCGATATATAATAAACTAAAATGAAATATGCACAGAGAGGGGAAATAAAATTAAATTTCAAATAAATGAAAGAAGCTCGCCCCCACCTCCTTAAAAAAGTTATAGAATTAAATTTTAAAAAAAATAGAAAAGGGGGTCCCCTTGAAAATTTGGAAGTCCTAAAACTGTTTGAAAAAAATAATAAAAATATAATTGGAGGAGGGCCCTTGCAAATGTCTTCAAAACGTTTCTAAAAAAATAATATAAATATAATTGAATGAGGGCCCCATATTATTTATTTTTTTAATTTTATAATCAATTTTTCTTTTTCATTTTTTTAATTTTATATTTTTTAGTTATTTTTTTTTAATTTAAAATTCTAGCACGGCCTACATTCTAAAATTGCACACTTCAACACTTTTATTCACAACATTAAAATGTTTAATAATTAAACAATTTAAAACTAAACCGCTACATGTACCTATACAATATTTCTAATGCGTAAGATTGGGAATCGAAAAAAATGATTCTTTTAGATTCCTATTCGTTCGTGAATGGATAAGAATCATAAGTAGAAATGATTCCTCCAAGACACGATTCATATAGTTCTAGTTCGCTTCATAAAATTCCCTCGTGAATGAAATAGAATTCCAGTCCCGGACAATTCAAATGCGAACGAATTAAAAATTTTGATTCGACAACCGAATTTTTCCGAACCGTGGTCGGTAGTCACGAACGAAGCGGAGATTTTAAATTTAACAGACAGCGTCAAGTATAGAAATAGTTTTAGTATGAAAGCAACACGTAAGCAAACATTCTGTTTACTTTTATCCATTTCGAAATACACTTTCAACAAGACGCCTCTAGATAGATAAACGTACAGGAAATTCTCGTAATGTCGTGTTTGTATTTCCCTTATAAAAAAGCGTATCACGTATGTATGCACTTGCAAGCGTATCTGTACGCGACTGTAGAAATAGGCATAACAACTAACCAAACCAAACGAAAATCATGGGAAACGCCAATAAGATAAAAAATAGATATAAACAAACCGTTCCTTGTGTTTTCTAATTTAGAGCTTTTGATCAACAGATATCAGATATCAAATTTGGCACTATTGTTATTTACGGAATCCCATTATACTGTACAATTTGTCCAATGACCTTTAATCATGAGTATCGACAACTTAGTAATCATTATCTATATAAAATATTCACCATATTGATTCTTTTTGTTCAATTGGAATATTTTGCTGAACGCTAAGTACTTAAAATCTAGTTATAAGATCTGCGAAGTTGTACCGCTTAAGTCTAGGATTATTATTGATATTGATCAATCAATCAACAAACTTATTTCAATTGTAAATCATTTGGTACATCAACGATCGTCGAAGAACCGTTGCCATAAACCTTTCAAAAATATCAGTGTTTCAACTAGATGGCGATTCCCATAGCGGACAACATAGGTTCGGAGAGGTTTTAGAATTGTTTTATATACCAGAAATGTATTTGCAAATGTGTGCAGACAGATCAACTGTCATTAAAATTCAAAGGTAACAACACAGACTTAGACAGAATTGTGTATACAGTGATCAACATAAATTTCGCAACATATTGGATTGTTTTTATTATTAAGATATTGTAAAAACTTTTTGTGGAATCGATTCAGCATGTTTAATAACTAAAAAATGTATTTTGATATATGTCACGTGACCACTGGTATGGCGCCGAATTTTAAAACTATAATATGAAACGTCAAAAAGTGAGGTTAAATGATATCCAACTAAGTTATTTGAAAATGTAAGTTAGAATGTTATTTAGAGGCAATGTGCAAAATTTTGAAAATATATTTTGAACAAGTTCAAAATCTCATTTTTTTAAAATATTTTTTGAATAAATTATATTTCAATATTCTTCTTTTTTAGTCGCTGAAATGTAAATCCTCTGAATACAGCTCTAAAGTTGAAAAGTAGGTTTCAGCGGGACAATTGTTGTTGCAATGAATTGTATCCAGTAGAAATGCATAAATTGTACAAACATTTTTATTCTAAACTACTTAACAAAATAAGTTTTTATTGATTACGATATATTTTTCCTATAATCGTAAAACAGTTGGAGAGTTCAAATAACCTTACACTTATTCTATTTAAAAACTAAATATGTTTTAACATATTAAAGATGTTTTCAAAAATTTATATAGCCTCCAAATCAAACTCCAGCAACTTTTTCAAATAACAAGTCACCTCACTTTTTGACATTTTTAAATTTGTCGCCATACCAGTGGTCACATGACATATGGCAAAATATTTTTTGCGTTATTAGACATGCTGAATCGATCCCCCAAAAAAAGCAATATCTTAATAATAAGAAAAAAAAATCCCATATGGTGCGAACTTTACGACGGTTAATGTAGATAGAAAAAACATTGTTGCAAGACTTTCTACAAGCGCCCATTCAATCGTTAACACGGAAATTATAATTTTCAAACGTTTCTTCAAGGTGCACATCAGCAGTACAATGGTAAAAAGTAAAGGAAAGGGAAAATTGCAACGGACAACAATAGCCTGTGACAAACAATAAAACTTTCGCGGCTTAGTTGTTAATTATTGACATTGTAATAACAAAATGCGACAAAAATCGAGGTAAACTCCGCCGTAAATATCGTACAACTTATTTTTTCGAAAATACCTATGCTTATGTATGTACATAACACTGAAAAATCCTGCAACTTCTATTTGAGCGGTAAACAAGTGGATGGCGTGAAAACCTTCTCGACAAGGAGGCGATGGTATTTTTCTATCATGTTGCTTGGTAAATATGCGGCGAGATGTTACGGAAATTTTGAAATTACGTATGTACTTCTATGTATGTAAGTCGTTGTAAAGCCTTGACTGGGCCGCTCGGAATTTAAAATGACGATTGAACAGCGGCTAGCATATTAAATCCATTCATTCTGAGAATCGTTAGTATAAATAAAACATACGAATGAGTGAGTATCTGTGAAGCGAACAATCTCTAATAGCGTTCGTTATACATGCTGTATCCGCTATAAGAGTGTGATGTAACGATTGGTACATGTGCCCGAAATGCGTAAATAAATAAAAAACAAAATCCGACGCAGGATTTATTAAAGACTTTGTAATAATAATTATTATGTCAATAACTTTTTTATGTATGTACCTATCGCTTTACTATCTGTTATGTAGGTATGCTGTGACGTCAAGATAAAATACAAATAATAATTTAAGCATTAACACTTCAATTTTTAACTTTAGCACGCAAAGAGATTAATATACAAATAATTGTATTTAAAATAACTTTTAGAACATGTTTAACAAATTAATTTAATACTATTAATTGTGGTTGATAATCAATCAACAATTTCTAATGACATATACAGGAACTATACACTCGTTTTGCGTGTTTCGAAATTAAAAATTAATATAACAAGTAAATAAAAACAAAATATATGGTAATCGGATAGATACACGTGAACGAGATGGAAGGCACGTACAATTTTCCGGAATTATATTTATTTACGACTATTAATAAAACCAAAATAGAATGCCACATGCTATTCACAAACAAAATACTTTTGATGTAAGAATAAAGGGACAGGTTATTAAACAAATACAACCAACAAAGTATTTAGAACTAATCATCCAACAAAACCTGAAATCGAACAATCGCATAAGTGTTCTAGCGAATGCAAACGCAACACAGAGAGAGGGAGAGAGAGCAGCAATAAACAAAACAAGAACCATTATTCCAAACCATATGAGAAAGCCAATATACACGCTTTTCTTTATGTCACTCACGAATTAGTTAATAAATATATGGGAAAACAACTAAATCAAAATAAATCCTTTCCAGGTTCCACTGAGGATGGCAACTTAGTTGCCGAAATACGTATCTAGAGTATTTCACTCGTTGAGGTAGTAAACGTACTTTTTGTTTTAGTTCTACAACCAAGTTACAGAGACAGCAAAACAATATTTTAAAGATAATACATATATTAATTGGATAGATGGACCTCTATAATAAAAGTATACAAATGACAAAAGAACTGAACATTACTAAAGCAATTGAATTAAAAAACATGGACTTGTAAGGAGATCAAATATACGAACAGAAGCTATGAAACAAAAATAAATGAGAAAGTAGCAACAGCATATTTAGTAATACAACATAACAAAATACTTAGAGAAATTAAAAAATAAACTGCATTAACCACAGAAAATACAGCAGATGATACTAGAGAGCTAAATACAACGAAAGATGGAATACCAACATATAAAAAGTACACGAGGAGTCGTCAGTATCATAGCCATAAGTTTTCAATAGGGTTTGAATCTGGGCTGCATGCCAATCTTGTACTGCAGGTGCAAAGTGCTTCGGATCATATGTTGCAGCTTACAAATGACCAGTGAACTTTGTTCTGTATCTGGAAGCATGACTTCTTCTACAATACCCTTACACATAGTTTTATAGTCTAGTAGAGTGCTCCTAATATGGTAAATGGGTCCCAGGCTTTACCATGAAACGCCGGTCCATGGGTGCGCTTCAGATCAAATCTTTTCGTTGTGATTGACCTCCCATCAGATCTTAATCGATTTATTTTGGTAATTGTCCACAGCACATGCTTCCATTAGATTAAGTATAGAAGATGTTTGCATTAAATAAAAGGTTCTTAGTTTATGGCCACCACTCTACATATAGTATACGTTTTTATTAAATACAATTCAATTCATGAATATTTGTAAAATATATAAAATAAAGCCCCAACAGCGGTTAATTGGAAAGGAGAGTTAGGAATGTTTCAGAGATTTAAAAATGGAAAATATATTCAAGTAAGTTAAATGTCAAAATTTTAATGCCATTTTCGGAAATCTTTAAGACTCTCTGCGATATCGGAACCCTTGAAAAACTACATACATATGCACATATCAGACTTCATATCACGACTCAAGTACGTGTTGTTTATCAGCTATCTATTGAATGCGAGCTACTTTTCGTACTTTTTCAAAGTGATAATAAAAACTAAACTGAATAATAAATTATCAAAACTACAATATTAGAAGGCAAACACTGGACGAAAATGCTGCTTCCTATGGTGATTGGTAGGTAAAAATAACCAAAAACTTGGTATGCATGATGACAATTATCAGAACTACCCCAAGTGCTTAGCCAGAAAAGGTAAAGTTGTTATGCAGATAACTAAACAAAATTTCCAACTAAGTAAGGTTTACTGATGATAGCAATTTAGTTAGCAAGTTTGGTCAGTTCTGCTATTTCAAGCCTCCATATTTTATACCAAACTATAGTTGAATCGCCGAATAGTTGCAGTAGTAACGAATATGGAAAAGTCCGATTCACACCACCATATATCTGTCATATGAGAATGAATGCCGATAAATTAGTATTTGACGTTGCCCCTATAACTGATAGTAATGTAAAAGAAATTTGGCACATTGTTCTACTGTAAGCAAGCCGTCTGATTGCCTAACAATAAACATGATTGGCGTGCTGATGACGCGTTGATATTGCACAGTTGCTACTGCATCTGTTGGGTAATTCAAACAAAGTACTCATTTAAGATAATTTGACGACAATTGGATGTGATACACTGTATTAGAAGCACATGAATATTGTAAAAATATTATTACTAGATTTCGTATGTATATTATGGATGTTGGTAGATACAAACAAACGTTTTAGAAAATAAACCAATCCAGACAAGTTATCTTTATGTCACTTGTCACATACGATCGAGTAGAAACAACGCATATGGATAATTCATGATAATCGCTCGGCTGTAGTTGTTCGTTTGAAGCATCTTTCGAGGCCTTTCCATTTACTTTAAATGTATGTAAGAGCACAAAAATGATTTAGGATTAATCTCTTATATATGTATTTTCCCAGAGAATTTAGGAAATGTTTGCCATTTCTTCGGTCATTTGTCGGTAATACGTATTGTGGACTCATATGACGACTGACATAGAAACACTAAAGAAGACACAATCCTAACCTAATTTTGTGTACTGCTCTTTTTATTCCCACATCAGATCACGAGCAGAAAGATATACTTTGAGTAGTTTGATCTTAACAAACAAACAATCTGAGATTTAAAATAAAAAGATAATTTTACTGTAAGCATATCCGATAAGTCAAACAAACCGTTGTTTTAAGGGGAACTGTATCCAATCTAAGACAACAAAATAACATCATAAATTTAAAAAACCTAGCTTTTCTCAAGAAACAAAACTATTCAACTGTTTGAAAAAATTACGTTGCGGCTATTATCATATTTGCAAGGAAATAGCAAACCAATTACTGATACGGTATCACCGCTACAACGACGTTTCCAATTCATATTCATATTAGATGGGCGATCCGTTAGCGAGCTAGCTGAACGAGCCTAGCTCTCTCTACGGATAAACGATCAGTGACTCCGAAAAAAAAATGGCTGAATCACTTTGTTCAAAATAAAATTAGATGAATTTAGAAAAAATGAGTTTTCGTTTATAATTTCCCCAACTTGATGGATTTTTTTACTTTTACTTTGCGTTCAAAAGAGGATCAAGTCATGTAAAAAAACAATAAGTACAGCTGTGTGCGAAATAATAGCAGTGCATATAAATATACCGAATCCAGGTATTTAAATGCATCCGAGATCAAACTCGCCTATATAACAGAGGATGAATTGACGTAAAGAAGTGCTCTTTGCTAAGTTTAATCTAAAATACGGGGAATTACCCGTTTTCTTGGTACACTAGATTTTATCTACTGTGCAAAATAA
>JARFOC010056136.1:0-19067 GCA_031763485.1 Osmoderma eremita | reverse complement strand
ATAATACCCCAATTCCTAAGTAAATGTTCGAAATGTAAATTACGTTAATGTTGAGTAATAATAAATAAAATTATGGGTTTTTTCATCACTGATTCTTATAAAAAAATATATTCTTTTTAATAGTATACCGTGTATCGAATTCTCATAAGCTCTGTCGGAGTTCGGATATTGAGACGATCTATTGTTAACGTTGCTTTCGTACAAATAGAACTGATCTATGTTTAATACCATCACAGATACGATATCTAAAAGTTTTACATCATAAACATAATATCTAATAATTCCAATTACCGCTACTAACGAACTTCTTATTAATGTAACTGCGGTTGCAGCCGCCAAAAGTTACCATTTTCAGACTGCGTCCCGCAAATCGCAATTTTTCAGGGACTGCTGATTCCAAGAACAAGAAACCAGAATTCACCGTAACAACGGTTGCCGCGGTTTGATTCACGCTCCATACTATAAAATAGGTTGTAGAAAAATGAAATTTGAATTCTTTTAATTTTAAGAAAATTTATTAAGATATTACGATTTGTTTGGAATCTTACATGGTCTACGTAGCCCTTAGCCGTAGCTTACATTGGTATATCATCGAAAACACTTGTTAGATCATTCTTGCTTCATTAGTTTTTTTTATGGACAGTATGAGAAGTGTAATGATGATTGTTTCAGGGTATATGCGAATTTTTCCGCATTTTATTGCCAGAGTCCAATTAACGATTGAGTTTATTGAGATATGTACGAACGAACACATTTAAATGGATTGCTTTGGCCTAAGGAGCTGATCGCGAGTGAATGCCAACTATGCTTTTTCACATTTTACAACCAAACGTGATGTGTGTTGTTACGTGCACAATTAAGACAAGTTAGAATTTCCCAGGAATCCTTTTGAGATACTGTATCCATTCTATAAGAGCAAAAAGTATAGAAGGTAATATATTTAAAGTACGACAAAATGAGTTTAAAATAACCTTAAGCTAAATTGGATTGGGCAACACTCGGCAAATGCGAAAAATAATTTTTAGCCAATTATAATCTCTCCTTATAAAGGAAATATAATAAAAACTATATTAAAGGAGAAAGTGTTTCGCAAAGAAGTCTTGCGAAATTGAGTTTTAGCCACCGTAGAATTAGGTATCATTAAAAGGCGTATACCTAAAATTTTAGGGTGCACCTCGAGAAAAAATAGGACAAGCGAGTTAAAGTATCTGTTTTGTCACACCCAATCCATTTGTCTTGTTAGTAAGCTTGTCAAGAGTCAAACGAATTCTTAATAAACTGTCGTGGCTTTTCTATTTATAAGTAATTTTACATGCAATATCTGTGAAAAGATTAGTAATTTATTTCTTTTATGGGTAGAATCGTTTTAATACGCTATTTTAATAAACTTATACCTAATCTTAAATTGCTATTTATATTTTAGTGGGCGTGTTTCTTCTAATACTTTTGTCTATAAAAGTTGACGCATAGATTAAATGATTTGGAACAACTTAACTCACTTATTCTTAATATGTATTTTAAAGAGATTGATTGGAAGAGTGTAAATTGTCATTCGCAATTTTACTAACACCTATTTAAGTATGGAATGGATCAAGTCACAATAGGCAAATATAACTTTTCACTGTTAATTTACGTAGTACATATTTACCTCATTAGGGACCAATATTTTTGCTGAAACAAGACGTTCGTGAAGATAAGGACTACATATGTACGGCTTCAGGTCTCATATTGTTAATAAAAGCACTTTTTCAGAAATAAATATTTATTGGTGTAAGTTAAAGTAGCAGGTAGCATATTACATATGTTTTTTTTAATAAGCGACATCCATTATTAGAAAAATTAAAAAATTTTGCCAGGAACGTTTAAACTCTCAGAAATTATTGCTTGTTCATTTTCTACTGTTCAAAAGCGTAATTTATAGGCCAATATAGGTAACTAACTATATGATTAATTGGTTTTGTCTTACGAGCTTTAGACTGTGACAAGTTTTCGAAAAATTACGTTAAATTAGAGACTCATTAAAGTATTTTAAAACTTAGTTTGGTTTTGTGTAACTTGTGTAATTTTGGACATTTGAGTGAATATATATTTGCTTTATAGGGATAAGTATTTGCAGTAATATACATTGTGTTAGCACATAGAAATGCGTTTCCCTTCAATTGTGATCTTAGTGTCGCCGATGACACTGTATTTATGATTTTTGAGGGAGTTTAGATTGAATAAATTATTATTATTATTATTATTTGGTCTATAATATCTCCCCTTTCCAAAATAAGTGCCCTGTGTATATACATTTTATTTGTTTCGAAATATCTTTCAAAATTCCTAGAATGTAACTGGGTTGATTAATAAAATTCCTTTTGACAACTTTATATGCTTAAATATTATACAGTGTGATCGTAAACTAGTCTCATCAAAAAATCGTCTGCAGTTGTTATTAATTCCTTACTACAAATGATGGGGCTATATTTGCATTTATACAACATTTAAAAATCAACTGCAACTGTTTAAAAATTTGAAACTATGTTACAATTACAAAGGTTTTATCTTAATACATTGTTGAAGCAAGAGATGCTAGTAATAAAGGATTTTTCTCTAATTTAATCTACCTTATACTGAAACCTTTCAGATGTTAGTGATTAACAATTGAAATAAGCTATTGTTAGGATAGGATTATTAAAGTATATTAGAATATTTACTCTGCTGTAATTAGGAAATCAGATAACAACAAAATCTTAGGAAACTAAAAGATTTGATGGAGTAATTATCAACAGATGAAATTTCGCAATCTATTTCAGATGCAACACAGTTGTTTGAGAACAACATTCTAGAGCTGGGAGTTGCTTCTATAAAAGTCAACTATGGTTTTGTATTGACAACCATCCAGGATTTTGACTAGAGAATTTTTTGAAACATTCGAAATCCAGTGTATTACAGAGATTGCAGCATACATACATATACAGGTGACGCATTAGTATGGCAAAGCTCGATTATCATATGAGATATCAAAAAAAGTTATGTATGAACATTGTCGATAGTCTTAAACTTAACATTTTAAAATTATTTTCATATAGACAAGATGTTTCATATCACCAGAGTGAACCAAACAAACGTTTTCTTAATTGGAACAACCTGTATATTATTTCAAATTTAGATTAAGCTCATGTCTCACACTCGCAATGTACAGTTTCAGCGAATTATACAGCGTATATCAGCAGTTATGGTCAATTTTATATGAGAATCACTGTTAGTTTAAGGTCTTGTGTACTGCAAACGACACAGTTTGAAATTTTTTTTTACATGCATAGATTTCTGATATTCGTCCAATTTTATAGCAAAGTGACATTTGTTCAAAATTGTCAAAACTGAATACAGGACGACTCAAACCTGAAACGCATCATTTTTTCAATTATTCCCTAAAGTTATTAATTTCTAAGATATTTTAAATTCTTTTTATAAAAGTGAGATTTTTGGCAATTATTTTAATATAACGAGTTAATCCTGGAAAAATGACAGTGAGACAATCTTAAGTCTTCATTGTTAGGAGAGTATGTAATTAGACAAAATTTTTTGGAAGTGAATGGTTAAGTTTATTTAGACTTTTTAGAAAATCATTTACCATTGTTATTGCAAAATTTTCCCCTAAGCGTTCATCAAAGAATGTGGTATCTGCACGATGGAGCTTCGTTACTTCCCACTAGGTTAATACACGACCATTTCCTTGCAAGATGGACAAGGAGAGAGGAACTAATTGAGTGACTAGCTCAATCACGGGAGTTCACTAAAATTGACTTCTTCATGTGGTCATAAGTAAGAAAAAACATTGTATAGCACACACCGCCAACTACACGAGGTGACATGAAAATAGAATAAGAGAAGCATTCTCGAGTATTAATTTAGAAATGTTAAGAAATGTAAGACAATCGCTTGAAGAACAGCTGCAATCTTGAGTTGGTGGATATTTTGAACATTTATTATAGAACAACATTGTAAACCGTTGTGTTAATTAATTAAATGTTAATGGTTAGTGCAAATTATAAATGTTTGTATTTTGTAGTTGTATTAAAAATGAACTGTCATTTTTCCATGACTAACTTGTTATATTAAAATATCTTACATGTTGCTATGTACTTCGAATCAATTTATTGTTAATAAATAGTATTATTATTATTATTAAAAAATTTCAAAAAATCTCTCTTTAAAAAAAATACTGTGTCGTTTGCAGTATAGGAGACATCGAACTCACAGTGATTTGGACATTAAATTGATCATAACTAATGAAACACCCTGTATTATGTCTATTGGGGGTGTGAGGCATGAGCTTAATCTAAACCTGAAATAATATATAGGCTGCTCCAATTAGGAAAACGTATGTTTAGTTCACCCTGGTGATATGGGACATCCTGTATATATGAAAATAATTTTAAAATGATAAGTTAAGACTGTCTACAATTTTGGTAAATAACTGTTTTTGATATCTTATCTGATAACGGATATATCGAGCTTTGCCACACTAATGCATCACCCTGTATATTTTATTTTTATTCCACATTTTCAGAAAAGTATCTTCCGCCAAATTCTTTCAGTAAAGAAAAAGGAAGGTAAAATCAAGATTTTTTGTTCGTGGTCATTTAATTTTGACAGTTGTGTACATTGAGCGGCATTAGTCTCGACGCTGTGCAAGAGACGGATGATATCTGGAAATATTCTACACATATTTCGATGGCATGCAATAAATATCTTGCCCGTGTTTTTCGTTCGATCTTAATATAAACAAACCCTTTCCAGGCTCCTAAGGACTGAGGGTAAGGTGGATATTTTAAGAAAACATATGCAGATGTAGTTCAGTATTGCGTTTGCTTATAAACACACACGCATAAGTAGCAAACGTTCTTAGCACGTTATCGCACGATGAAACAAAAAGAAAATCCTAGAATTTCGCACTAAAATGTGTCAGAGTAATAAAATTGCCGGCGAATTAGCGAAGTTATCTACCGCGCCATAACCTCAAATTTGCCGTGAACGGAATCGGCAACGCTTCAGAAGAACTCCCGAAACGAAGTACGTATATAATTCACGCCGCCTATTTATAAATAGAAGCCACTATGTACAACATATGTATGTATCGCCGACGTGTGTTATCCGCATAGCCGAGAGCCGGCAAAACGAAGAAAATATCATTGTTTATATATTACGAAACTGCAGACAGATACGAAATATTCAATGAACCGTAATGAAGGTAACGCGAGAAACCTATCAAGGTATGCCATGAGTTACAGAATACCTGCAATTAAACGCTGTGTAATTATTATACTAAAATGTAACTCTCTTAGACCATGGTGAATCGTACATTTGCGGACCCCGATGTCCTTGGTTTATGTCTTTCAACTTCTGGCCTACTTACGCCGCAATAATCCCGCGCGCGATACCAATAGAGCGGCACACACGTGGTCGATTCGCCGGCACCCAGGTTAGCTATAGTGGGGATCCGCTACCTTCAAAATCGAATATTTATACGTGTAGTATGTATACACCGCTATTGTGACATAAGACTATATTGTATGTAACGCATGTACGTACTCGCATAATACGTGTTTGTGTGTGTGTATGTGTATGCGTGTATGTGTAAGAGGTGAATTTCCAGTATATACTCGCTATTTAAGGAAAAATGACACGCAGCTCGTTTTTTGCTAAGTTTAATGAACACTAAATGCAGCACTGGGACGAGAATTATTATGAAACCGACAGGCGTGTGTGCTTAAATTACTTGTAAAGGAGAATTTAGAGAAATATGTTCGTTTAAAGTGGGATTTTTAAAGGATTTGCCCATAAAAATTGATGTATGTATGTATACAATGTAATAATGAAAATACATATATAGAACGTTTCATTTAATTGGAATTGATAGTATGTACTTCTATTTCTGAGAATTAAAATACTGTACGTGTGTTTCGAAATGATTAACCTGGAGCTACTAAATAAACGTAATAGTATTTCAAAATAATTAACAAGAAAATCAAAGAAGAAATATATTTTAAAGGGAGGTATACACCAAGATTAGCATCAGCATTAGTGGACACATTTATGGTTGGTTGAGTCAGACGCAATTAGCCTTAACTTAGCATTAGTTTAGTTCTAATCATAGTCCTAGTATTAGCAGTATCCTCGAAGAAACTAAAGATTTGCAGTTCATACAGTCTTATGTGCGCATTACTGAGCATTCGTATTCTTCTTCTTCTTACAATGTTTATTAAATGCTATCGAAATGAATAGTTCTTGTTAAATATTCATCATCTTCATAATAATCCTTGAGCCATTCTACGTCGAATGGCGTTTATGGGGTTGAGTAGTGTAGAAACCGTCTTTTGCAAATCTCTTTTTATTTTGCGTGTTCTGTTGTGTTTCTTCCCATTTAGCTACAACAGCGGATCCCACTACATCTTCCAACTACGAGGGAAAGTCATTAAATAAGTTACAAACTGCTGTGGGAAAGCCGAAAATAGCAGTGAGCTACTTCCCTGTTTGTCATTAGGTGTTAGCACAATCCAGCTTATGATGCTCAAGTGATAGTTGCCGTGCGCGTACTCAGGTGGTGTTAAAATGGCGATCCTGCTCGAAGATTGTATTGTGGAAGAACAGCGTGCTGTTGTGTGTTTTTTTCTGCTGGGCAAGAGGACTTCTTGCAAAGGATTTCCATATGGAAATGTCTCCTGTTTACGGTCGAAAGTATCTGTCGCGTAAAGCCCTGTATAACTGGGTCGAGAAATTCTCTCAAGTGCTGTCAAAAGTTGTTGACAATCAGCGAAGTAGGCGTCTCGTTCAGATTGCGACACATGCAACACTTCGACGGGCGGAAGAGATGATTCGAACTGACAGGGGGATAACAATAGGCAGCATAGCAACTGGTATAGGGCATTCTCATGGTTTAGCCTACGAACTGATGCACCATCGTTTGAATTTCCGAAAAGTTTGCTCAGGGTGAGTACCTAGACAACTGACCGAGGAACACAGAAAGATTCGAATGGGCTTGTCCTTGAAACACCTTTCACGGTACGCAGAGGAAATGGAAGACATGCTTAATAGGACTGTTACTAGTGATGAGTCATGGGTGCGCCACTACCAACCCGAAACAAAGCTTGCTTCAATGCAATGGAAACGTCCTTCTTCACAGTCAACAAAGAAATTCAAGGTATTGCCCTCAGCTGGTAAGGTTATGCTTACCGTGTTCTGGGATTCTCAAGGAGTGCTCTTAGCCCATTTCCAGAATAGAAATGAGCACGGGACTGCTGTATCATACAGTAGAGTTTTGTTAACGCTTCGGGATGCAATTCGTCAAAGACATCCAGGCCTATTGACGAGAGGAATATTGCTCCATCACGATAATGCCAGGCCGCATTCGGCCAGCTTGACCCACACGAGAATTGAAGAATTAGTGTGGGACTTCTTGAACGTCCGGATTACAGTCCCAAGCGAGTATCATCTGGTTGGTCCGCCCAAATAACATCTTATCCAGAAAAATCACAGCTGAACTGGTAAAAATGCTACAACTAGGATAGTATCCTGTAAGAATACCACTTTCTTTCGATTGATCAAAGAAGGCTGTTTTTGGATGAGCCGAAGCTGTTCACAATACAAGTTAGCAGTAATAGTTTGACCCCTTTCCAAAACTTCATAATGAACAATTCCTTTTGTTTTCAACCAAACATACAATATCATCTTGTTTGGGTGCAAGAAAGCTTTGAGAGGGCAGTGTCCAAGCAAGTACACGCACGAACATCTTGGGGATTATCGCAGTGGAGTGGAATATTTACGTCAGAATTCTCGTGTTACAACATGAAAATCCTGAATTTATTAAAAATGTATTTTTTTCAGAGGAAACACATTTTCATTTGTCGGCGCACAAATCGATTTATGGGATGAGGTTCAAGAAGTTTCTTCACATAGTGAAAAAGTGAGTGTCTGGTGTGCAGTTTCGGGACACGGAATCATTGGTCCGTACTTTATCGAAGAGAATGGTAGACAAGTCACACTTAATCAACAGCGGTGCATACAAATTTTAACACGCTTTATCCCTGATCTACGTCGATTCTGTCGTGCACTTAATTTGGCATTTCGAGACCAAGTTTATCAGTAAGACGGGGCAACTTGTCATACTGCTGCCGCAGTTTCTTCAGGGACATTTTCAAACTAAAATCATTTCACGATTTACTGATTTCCCTTATCCTTCATATTCGCGAGATCTTACCTCTCCAGACGCATACATTTGGTGCATGACCAAAGATGCCGTCTTCAAAAGGTTAGCTACTACAAACCATCGATGAATTAAAGGATGCCATTCGACCCTTCCTCGCACAACTGAGACAACGCTTATTCGATAGCGACCAACTTGAAACTTCATTATGATGTCTGTTTTGAACGAGGAAGGGCACATTTAGAACATGTAATAGTCTAAATAATATGTTAAAAAAATAAAAGGAATTATAATTTCAGTACTGTTTATTTCCGGCCATAGTATATTAAACATATTAAATTAAATGAAAACCAGCCGGGACTTAGTAATCCGCTACTTTTAACCGGTATGTTCTTATATCCGGTGTTCTCATAAACGATTTTTACTGTATTGTGTTTGCCTTAGTATCATTGAAAAATAACGAAATATCGTTGTGTAATAGAATGTTAAAGGATTACCAGATAGGACAACAGTCAGCGAATTAATGATTTGTGGATGCAGAAGATATGAGGAAGATCGTTAATCTATGATAGGGTATTACAAGGAATTTATGAGCGCATATTGTAAAATATAATATCTTCGCAATGTTTCTAGAGACAATTTATTTTTCTCCGCGGGGGCTATAGATCGAACACTAAATTTGGTGGGGGAGTCAACGTTTTAAACGAATTATTCTATTTTTCTTTGCAAATTCTTCACAAAATTGTTCTTTTCTTTTGAAAATTTATCAATTTAAAACTTACGTTTTGGGGAATCTTTTGCAAAAGTATGAAAATTATTATCTTTGTTACAGGATTATGCGTGGTTACGCGAAACACATGTGTCTGTAAACATTGACAAAGGATAATCATTTTTTTACATGTTTGAATACTCATTGATGTATACATATACCTAAATGTACGTACATGTTTGACATGCATACAGATTGCGCGTACTTGCATATGTATAACACACATTACTGCAACAGCACTTCGATAGATGTATGTATGTACATAGTGTCGAAAGTATTATATGTATACATGCATATTTTTAAATTTGTGCCTGTTATCTTCTGTAAGTTTATTGAACTGGGAACATGTAGGTCAAAAAGATAATGCACAAATAGCAGAAATATCTTCGTACGTTCGTGAATTTCAAAATTTCCGAGTGAAACACGAGTTTTCCATTCCTAGAGAGTGCTTTTTCACTAATTATTTTAGCTTGATGTCAAGTAAAGATGTTTAATTAACAACTTTCTGCCTTAATATTATTTATATGTACATGTGTACTACTTGTGCTGTTACACAATATCTATAACTTGGAAATGATTATTGTAACGCTAAGTATTTTTCTAGACAGTCGACTCTGATAGTTCAACAATTAAATAAGATAAAAAAAATATGTAGACCAAAACTTTATTTTAATAATACAAACTAAAATGTGTTTGATAAGATTTTTTGTTTGATTTCAGTTTTATTTTTATTACGTTATTACAATAATATTTTAAATAATTAAATTGCAGTAATTGGATTTGTTTCAATATGACTAAATATTAAAGTATTCAATAAAACTAGATAGATCTATACCTTTTATTGATCCACTGGATGTATGCGGCTGTTGCGTTTGGTTTTGGGACTGCTGGACTTGTTCGAATTTCGACGAGACATTATTCCACATCTCATACATTTTGGAAGTCACTGGTCTGTCGTTTATATACAGATAGCACGATTCATTCATATGTTATAATGGTAACTTAACACAACCGGTATGAAACAAGAGAATCATTTGATGATTCCCGAAAAGTAACAAACACTTTTTGTATCTTCGCTATTTTTATACTCGATTAACGTTAGCGTATAAAACGGGTAAGGGAACTGAGTTTTACGTTTAGACGGCGCAAACGAAAACGACCGAGAAAAAAAAATGTTGCAAAAAGAAAATCACGTAATGAAGTCACTCGATTTTATAAGTCTTATTTGGGGCGGTGTATCCATATTACTATCCCTGTTCTTTGTATGTTTTACGCAATAAATTTTCCATCTCTTCATACTAATTCCGTTCCTCAGTTCGTTTCACTTTTGCCATTTCTTTATAACTTTAAACCTACGTAGAGAAAGGAGAAAATCAAACTTTAGTTTTCCGATGCAGGGTCGATTCGTTTTTGCTGTGAATTGTGACTACCTTAAATGAAATATCTTTGACATAGTAAATAACTATTCTTTATATACAAAACAGGATTGCGTACATTTGCAGGACGCCCTTAATAATCAATCACGCAGTGTGCTTATATGGATTTTACTTCCGTGTAACGGTACAATTGTCTAATTTTCCAACAATTATCAAAGGAGTGAAATAATAATTATAAAAAAAAGAAAGATTCCTGTTATAATCTACTTTTCCAAAACTGCATTTTATGCATATCTCGCAAAGTTTTTGTAATATTTGATTTTATTGTACGTTGTGTACAAAATATATTGCCGCCATAAATAAATGAACACCCAGTAAACGTTCGAATGCTTATTCGTTAAGCAACGATGAAAATTTCAGAAAGATATGTTCGTATCAAGTCATAATAGAAATTCTAATAACGCGTCTATCCTGCACTATTTCTTACGCATTCGGCTAGTCTATTAGGCATCCTTTGTTGAAGAATGTATACATTATTTGTGGGTGGTTGTAAATTATTGATCCTCTATCCTATCATATTCCACGGATTTACTAATTTTTGAATGTATCCTTTTCTAAAACTATTTGCTATGCAGATCTCAAGTCTAGGTACTATCAAATTTCTCGCGTCTTGTTGGGTTTTCGGAAAATGAGAGTGACTCATTTTCTTCGATTTCTCTTTTGGTGATATATTATTTATTTGAAATAGTATTACATTTGCTTGTTTCCTGCAGGGTCGTTATACTAGAATCAATAGTATTTTAAATTTAGAGGGATTTTTATTAATTACAATTGTTAAAATGTCGATGAAGGTATCTTTTCGCATAAATTTGCTTTAATACCTACGCATCGGGCATCTAGTGTAGACATATTCAGATCTTTACATACCGGATAGCTTTGGATTGTAAAACGCACGTCTGTACTATATCTGTGCTATATATTTACAAGTGTCACAAATTGGAATTTTGTATAATTGAATTACTTAGGCTTTTACTTTGTGAATCCATGATGAATACCCAGCAGAAATGATGAAAATCTCACAAATTTATTATAACACAGTAACAATTGTTTCGGCAATACCGTGGCTTCGGACTAAACTAACAGACTAATTCATACAATACAACTCAATTTTGACATTCCTTTAAGATTGTGCGACTTGAATCTTTTAGACTATTTTGCGTTGCCGTATTTAAGAAAATCAATTTTTGGAGGTCTAGTGCGTAACGTATATGATTAACGAAGCAACATTACCGGGCAATGTCAACGAATTACTGAAGAAATGCGGATTCCTGCTTTCCAATACATGAAAGGTTCTATCAGTTGATGTTTAAACGTTGCCAGTCAACATTTTCAACATATGCGGCGATAATTTTAATAAAAGACGTTGTGTAACACTCACAATATTTTTTATTTAATTGATTATCGTACTGTAAGACATAGAGTAGGGGGGGGGGGGGAGGAGAACTAGTATACCTTTGGTGTAAGCCAGGGGTTACTCGACCAACAGAGGGCTCTGAGTGTAAAATTCTAGAACCCTGCATAGAGTATTTTAAATTAACATTACAATTCCTTTAGTTGTTAATAGTTCTTTTGGTTTTTACTACTTGTTTAATCATCATCGTTATTTTTATTATTATGGTGCATTTCATCTATAAAGATTGACGTGTCCCGAATTAATTATTATTTTGTGAACGTACGTCGAGCTAGAAATGATTTATTGCCAGGTACCTGGACCGACTGAACTTTTTAGTGTAATTATATTCCTAATGGCTATGTGTTTGTTGAGTAGGGTAGATTAACGTTACAGCGAATTGTTTTTCTTCGTAGTCTTCAGTTCGAAGTTGCTATTGTAGAAGTCAGTGCGTGAATAAAAATATTGTTAAATGTAGTTGGTGCGTTAATATGTTTGAAAAATACGTAGATTTAACAATTTTGTGCGGCAGGAGTAATCCGAACAGTGTGTTTATTGTATTCCGTCTGGTAAGCAAAAATATTAATTCCAATACTAATGCGTGTTTTTTTGCGCTCACCTTCTGAACAGAATTATTGTTGGAAATAGAACATGTGCTATCTGCACGGCAGAATGTATACACTCTTTGGCACATTTTGTGAATGACATTATGCGAAAAAAAGCTTGTATAGAAGAATGACTATAATTTTGGATGGCATTATGCATCCTGTCAAGTTTGAAATATATGAAACTTGGCACGATAGTTTGTTTAGTTGGGTTCGCAGACCACCAGAGGGATTATTATTATATTATCTCTGTAATACATAAATGTCAATCTTTATAAAAAAGTGTCACTTTGAATGACGTTTTGTTTTAACAGAAAATGAAATGGCTGGAGATAGGTTATAAAATGAGCTGATAAAATTATTCAAGTCCTTACATAAGAAAAAATTCAAAAGATGTAACAAAATAATTATTTAGTCGGCGGGAATCGGAAATGCATTGCGGCACCACAATGTGATAACTTAGTAAATCGTGTTGTCTGGAAAAAACAAATGTTTCACGATCTGTCAAGTTGATTTTTTTTTTATAAAATTAACGAACATCGTTCAGATATGGTAAGAATTTATTTTGAATGCGGTGGTAATACTTATCGAACTGCAAAACTTTATTCGCAGCGCTATCCAAACAGAGACCGTCCAAGTCAATCAAAATTTCAGCGATTAGTGAAAGATTTACGGATAAATGGCACTTTCAGAAAGCCTAAACAATGCAGCATCAACGTCAGGATGAAAATTTACGACTTAACGTACTTCTGATTGTTGAGGAAAAGCACTGGACTTCCGCTAGAGATATTATTGCTAATTTAAAAACTTCCAAGGATACCGTGCAGCAAATTTTGAAAAAAGAGAAAGTAAAATCGAATATTACACGCAAAATTCATACAATAGAGGCTGGTGATTCTGAACGCCGGACGACATTCTCTCGTTTCTTTTTAGACAAAATTCAAGAAGATCCATCCTTCTACCAAAGAATTTTATGGTCAGACGAGTATGGTTTTTTCAATAACTGTACATTCAACTGAAACAATCATCGTTATTGGGCTCAAGAAAACACGCATGTGACGGTGGGAGGCCATTTTCAGCACAGATTTTCTGCAAATGTCTTGTGCGGCATTTTACACAATAAACTCATTGGGCCTATTTTTATTGATGGTAAGCTAAATCGCATAAATATCACGGGATTTTGCGCAAAGATCTGGAGAATTTTCTTGAAGCGCTACCGTTCAGTCAGTTTCGGAATGTGATATTTCAGCAGGATGGTGCTTCCCCTCATAATGTCCTTCTGAGTAGGGAATATTTAATCAGAAGATTTGGCGATTCTTTGATTGGGACATATGGACCCATTCCTTGACCGGCACGTTCGCCAGATATTACTCAAATGGACACTTTCTTTTGGGGATGTCTTCTAGATCAAGTTTATGTAACGCATCCGGAAGATGAGATTCGGTTAAGAGATAAAATTACTGTAGCTTGTCAGAGAGTTCCTGCCGAAATGTATTGCAATGCAACATATGGGGTTACGCAAAGATGCCGCCAATGTTTAGCACAAAATTTAGCACAATATCAGCATAGGAGATAATAATACATAATTTTTTTCGTTCCATTTTGTTTTCTTTAGCTTCTAAATAAATTTTGAATAACGCTTAGTGTTCATCATTTGTTTCCAATGCTAGTGATGTTTTTACACACGACTAAATAATTATTTTGTTACTTTTCTTGAATACCTGATATATTTTGAATCAAACAACTAGTACTTTTGAGGGTAGGAAAAGTATCTAACGTTCAAATAAACACTAATACACAATATTGGGAAATTCCACACCGCACAAATTAATTTAATAAAATTCGGGACATATGTTCGGGGATTGGTAGAGAATGGAAGCCGACGTGCTCTTAGTAGATCACAGTAGATCTAACTTATTATCCAGACACATACATATAAACAGAACCTTCTTTAATGAATGTGTAACGTAATGAGTAATTAACAAGGAAATGATTTTATAATCAACCATTATTCTTGTTCCTCCATATTAGCATGCGACTAATTGATATATCAATAAATTAGATTCATTCATCCGCGCTAAACAAGACATAGTGCCCACAGTACAATATTACAACACCAGCAAGTATGTAACTAACGTTACTATGTCATGTATGAAATTGTACATCAGTAATACGGTAATTTTTTTTTAAATCATACCGTAGTCCGTTATAATGGTATATGCGGTACCTGGACATGTTTGTATCGTGATATTTCGCCGTCGATTCGCCTATTGCGCACAAACCATTTAGTAAAACGCGATCGCAAATAAAGCAAGCGCAGAACCTGCCTCAATATTCTCGAGGTTACGTTGCGAGATCCGTTGGATGTATGTAATTTGTTTATTTTTGTTGCGATAAAAGTGCGCGAAAACGATCTATGAATTTCTTGCAATTTGTAAACGGTGGCGGAGGGACGTGATTGTCAAGGTAGAACGGAAGCGGATAGTTTCTTTAATGTGACATACGAGATTTGTTAAGATAATGTAATATTTATGAAAGCTTAATTTTATTTGTTTCTATCTGACGAATTTTTGTAAATGTATTTATTGGCCTTTCTGTTTTAAACACAATCTATCGGATCACTCCTCACTTCGTAACAAATTGATTAATTCGGGATACGTGGATTCAGTCGTACTAGCGACAATTGGTATACAGGTATTCCTGAAGTACACGTTCCGAATTATTCAATTTGTTGTGAGGTGAGGAGTGATCTGATAAATTATATTACTGGCTATAAGTACTGCTCCATAGTCCTAGTAATCTTTACTTTCCAGACTCAAACCTCAACGTTGGAATGGTTTAAATCATATTTAAATGGTCGGCACAAATGAAATTTTTTTTTCATTAAACGTTTACGATGTTTTCAGGTTGTTATCAGGTTGATATGAGTAGCTTCTAATACCCTCGCAGAACTTTTTGCTGAGGTAAATAATGTTTATATATTCAGAACGGGATGAGCCATAATAAAATAACAATTAATTCCCGCAAAAGTCAGTTTATCTGCTTTAACAGATATTGGTTTGATATTAAGGATTCTTCTTTAAAAAATTAATATTACACTACTTTCCCAACTCACCGAGAGTAATGCATATTGATGATAGACACACCGTTCGAATTACTAGTCCCGCACAAAGTATTAATTAATTCGGGACGACACGTGTTTCGGGAATACATGGATTCCCGTTATCCGAACAGTGTGCTTATTGTGCTGCCCCACAGTCCTTGCAATCTTTACTGAGCATATTGATGAGCAAGTTAATTGTAGCTACGAGATTTTGCAAAACTTTTATTACTCCAACTTCTATTTTAGAATGACAAATGGCATTTACTCGTCCATAAGAGTACCTATTCATTTTGTGGAAAAGAGCTGTAAGAAGCGTTGTTAAATCTTGGCCTACGCGGTTCATGTAAAACCGTGTTTAAAAAACACGAAATCTTAACTTTTGGCGGTGCTATATTTACGAAGCGTTATGTTTCGTTCACACCCATTGCAATGGGTGCACTGACACTGTGACAGATAAGTATAATACCCGAAATTTTAATTACTTTTTGCCACCAAGGCACAGCGCTACGCTTTTTCAAAAAAAGTAAGATGTTGGGAATGATACTTTAAAGATTTTCCAGAAAAATGGTTTATTTCTTTTAAGATTGAGCTGTTATTCTATTAATGATTACATAAATAGTGCCTGTGATTAGTAAATATGTTTTGTTTTTGTGTAGGTTATCGACATATTTCTTTAACATCTGCGGCTCTGTGATACTACCTCATCTAATATTTATTATTATTATAACATTGGCTTAGATTTATAAATAAATAAAATCTAACAACAAATTTAAACAAAACTCTTCTATGGTAGACTGTAAAACCTTTTTCTATGTTTGCTTTTTAATATCAGTTTCTTGTTACTTATTTTATTTAACTAGAACCTGCTACTATTGTAATATATAACATTTCAAGTAGTAAATGCTAATCTTATCAACGCAGTGAATGTATGTCAATATAGTTCAACGAAATACATAGATGATGCATGTAAGCATCAGCAAGCAGAGATAAAACTTTGATGGAGGAATCTATGCGGTCTCTATTTTAGAATAAATTAACTCTTAAAAGGGAGTTATCTACATCAAAAAAAAACACAAAATATTTCTCCGATTTTGATTATAATCTCCATCCAAATAGAATTTATATTTATATTTACCGTATAGTTATTTTGTTTGTGGTATAAGGCAGCAGGCAGCGAACTGCTTTTTTTTAAAGTACATGTTATATGTACATTGGCAACACGAAAATGATCCAAGATGTTTTTACTTCACCACGCCACCAGAAAATGTAATGGCATCGGGTGGCTCCCGGTTATACGGTGTGTATGTATGTATTTCAGAGTGCGTTAACGAATAACACGGCTGGTTGAACACAGTAGCAATAACGTTCGTATCATCGCCGAGCTTATTAGGCTCTCGGATACCGTTAATTTACGTAAGACAGTTAAATATATGTATGTATATATTGTACGCTTAAGTATGTGCGCGGTGTCTTGTCCATTGTTTCGTCGTTTCTTTGTTTACTGGTGGCGTTCAAATGCCTGCATGTTTTACACAGGTCGTATTTGAGGTAATTATTTTTTTTTATTTACGATTTCATGTGATTTTTAGTGATATTGACGAGGAAAATACATACATATGTAAATACACATTTGTTGTTATGCGTGTTTATACATTAGGTAGGTATTCCAGGTAATTCTGTAGTTCTTTAAATTATAACTGAGAAATTCATACAGTATTTTTGGTGTGACTACTCGTAACTTACGTTTTTCAAGCAGTTGTTGTGTTACCATTTAAAATTGTACTGTTTCGAAGATCAGAGGTGTTTACTTAGTATCATCTAGCGCATTTCTCCACTACGCATGCGTCTGGCATCCATTTGACGATCGGGACTCTTGAGAGAACCAGACTCATACAGGTTGTCTTATAAAAAAAGGAGCAGTCCGTAGCGCCTTTATTTCTAGGCCGATTTTAATAATTGAAACGGAAAATTAAATGGCTGGATGTAGGCTATAAAATGAGCTGATGAAATTATTTATAGCCCAGAAGCGTTTAAAGGTTTTCGGGCCAAATTCTTTTTTAAATCAGACTATACTTTTTTGAGTTTTTTGAGAATTTTTTTTCTAAAAACAATTTATCACAAATATACCTTTACATTAGAGGAATTTCAAAAAAAAGTAATAACATAATTATTTTGCCGTGTGTAAAAATACCACTAGCATTGGAAACAAATGACGAGCACCAAGCGGGAATCGAAAAGCATTGCGGTGCTATAATGTGATAACTTAGTAAATCAAGTTGTCTGGAAAAAACAAACGACGCACGATCTGTCAATTGTGATAAACATAATTTCCTTATGGACACTATCCAGTATCTATTTAATTTCATATAGATAAATAAACATATATTTCTCCTTTTTATTATTGGGGATGTTGTCGCGTTGAGATTTTAGTTATATTTACGAAACAACGTTGACTGGTGTTTCCATAAGGGCAATATTCTGAAGTAAGGATTGTATACTGGTTTACCGGTTAACCCGTAAATTGACAAAAAAACGTTCGGTAAACTTGCCGGTAAATTTCAAAAATTTACCGGTAATTCGGTAAATGAAAAATCCATACCAGAAATTTTTATGTACAAAATATTGTGTTTATAGATATTTAAAGGTCTAAAGGGACATTGAAAATAAAAAAGGAAACAGGTAAGTGTAAGTAACAATATACCCAATTATTAATTTTATGGGAGATATTTTTTGTTTAATTTTAATTTAAACTTTCTTGAGATTGAGAGCCGCTGCAATGCCTTAGAATAAAGAATACAGAAAAGAAACTGACAATTTTTTTTTATTAGAAACCTGTTACTGTGAATGAGAAAAGTCTCAACAGAAACAGCCAAAAATTGAAAAAAAGAGTCGTGTAGCGATTAAAAAAACAAGATGGATAACCAAAAGCAACGCAAAGAAAGAGAAAAGAGATTAATGTTCATTTGTTTGACGGTTGCTAGGACAGTAGGCAGCAAAACACCCCACTTTTCCTCTGCATTTGTCAACAAGTGCAATTTCAATTCTCTCATTGTATGGTTTCTTTGTGTGGATTTTATTTATCTCTCGAAGAGAGTTGTGTGTGATTTGTGCTCTGCAGTTTTTTAAGAGTTTTAAAAGTTTAAAATCGTTTTTCTTAAAGAGTAAGTGAATGTCCCATTTTTTAGTATTTAATAATAATATATAAGGACAACATTTCACGTATTTAAATGAATAGCAATTTTGAAGACACCACATCATGAGAGGACGTTAATGCAATAGCAAAAAGCACGAAAGATTGGACACAAAAAGTAAAAAAAAGAATTAGGGTGCTTCCGCCAAGAAAACGCACAGGGGAAATATATACAAATTTTTAATGACCATTCGTCCAACAAGTGTTGAATCAGAAAGGTTATTCTCGAGATCTGGATTATTTTGTACAAAATTTGATTCATGATTAGGAGATAAGACTTTAACCTTTAATTGCCGAGGTGGTGTCACCGTGACACCGCGCGAATTGAAACATTAATATTTCAACAACCAATAGCTTTATATAGCTGTCTTTTTCAGTAGCTG
>JARFOC010056084.1:0-19085 GCA_031763485.1 Osmoderma eremita | reverse complement strand
CAAGGGAGTAGTACACAGACTTCAAGGCACTATCATTGGAAAAATTCCGACAGGAACGAAACAAAAATCCAAGCGATGCACTTAGAAATAAAATAATAAATAAGAAAATACAAAATAACCGTTATTAACACAATAACTATTATTATTTATTATTAACATTAATAAATCTGATAGTTTATAGGATATTTGTAAAATAGGATACATTAATTAAATGATCAAAATACCAATGATTTAACCAGATTATGGCATAAAATTACCCTGCGCAAAAATTAAACACAATAATGAGGTAATAAACAAACTGTATAGGATGACAATACATTGATTAATTTTGGACAGGTATTTCGGGAATATCCAGAAACAATGACAAACAATCGAACAACGTTGATAGATTTCGGATGCGATTACTAGTTTAAATACAACATATTTCAAATTCTTTCGAGAAATTACTTTTATAAATTAATTCCTTTTGTGTAATTAAGCACCTACAAAATGCCAGGCGTTACACTTCCAAAGTAACCAGTGTTGAAAAACCTGAAACACTGACGGAAATAATCTTAACCAAACATTATATTCTGAAACTGTGGAGATCCCCGATGTTTACGAAAAGAAATTTAAATACCCGTTAGAAGAAGAGCTCAAGATTGCGGAACCCTTGGAAGGATTGAGTTTGGAGCGTGGTGAAAATGGTGTTTACGAAATCGAGTACTTAATGGAGGTTCTCGGAAAGGAGGACGAAGAAGAGATATTTGTGGCACAGCTTCCCGAAAACATTATACCGTGCGAGCAACAAATCCCGAAAAGCACGTGATCCGTCAATTTATTAATTTTTTGTTTTTGCTTAAAAACAACAAAAATATGTTTTCGAGAGAGTAAGTAAATTTGTTTACTTGGGAGTTAACATTGAGGAAAGTGGACGTGAAGAACAAGAAATACAAGCAAGAATTGCAAAAGGAATGAAATCAATTGTATCACAGCTAACAAAAGAGAGGATCTATAAAACAGTCATAAGACCTACCGCCACATATGCCTGTGAGATGTGAGTCCTGAATAAGGTGGAAGAGGAGCAGATAAAAAGAAAGAAAAATGCTGCGCGCTATATATGGAGGAGTAAGGACCGAGGGAGGATGGAGAAGACCCACAAATCTAGAAGTAGAGAAGCATATGAAAGCCCCAATATCGTAGCCTTTGCCAGAGTCCAAAGAATAAGATGGCGGAGTCCTGTAGAAAGACTAAGCAGAGAAAGGTTAATGAAATTAGCCCTTACCGGAAAACCAATAGGGAAAAGGAGCAAGGAGAGATCAGGAGAGAGATGGATGAATAAAGTGGAAGATCCAAAAAAAATGAAAATAGAAAATTGGAAGGGGATGGTATGTAATAGACGAAAATGGAGAAATGTAGTGCGTAGAGCACTTCTTAAAAGTTCTTAATATTAGTATTTTATTAACCCTAGGCCTTCACGGCCTGCAGAGCACATTATTATTGTAAGGTTGATTTTGTTAGTTTGTAGTATGGGTTGGAAATAATAATGCCGTGAGCGTGCATATCCAGGTTGGTAACACAAGCAGTCTGACCAACTTCACTTTTAATAAAAAGTGAATGATTAATAACATCAAATGCTTTTGACAGATCTGTATAAATTACATCAACTTGTCTCCTGTTATCTAATTTTTCACTAATGTATTGAGTGATATGAACTAAATTGGTTTCTGTCGATCTACCTATCATAAAACCATGTTGATTTTCGGAAATATATTTTGCTTAATTTTGTTTGTGCTGTTTTAACCAATTTTTGTATGTTTATTTGATGTGTCTCACGATCAAATGGTCATACTGGACTATGCCCAGTATAAAAGCTTATTATTGAGTCACCTCGGTCACCGTGTGGTTAGCACATCTTCAAGAACAGGTAAATAATTCACCCAAGTCGAGTCATTACCTTTTGTGAAAACCCTAAGGTATTGCAAGATCATTTGGATACTCTGTTCGTTCGGATTGACTTGCGGAAGTCTAATAGGTATGTATAATACTTTGACATTAATAAACAGCGCTTGGTTTTACTTTTTCAATCAGCATTTACACGGAATTGTATAGCCACTAGCTCGGCAATCGATAATTATCGGGTAAACTTTTATTGAGGAATAGCCAGAGGAGAATCGAACGCAATTACAGCTCCGAGATTTCATCTCATTGAATCCGGTTGGAGCGACATCCGTTACGGAAGTTATTTGCATTTCCGATTCGATGTAGTGCAACAGACGGGAGCACACTCCAATTACACGCCTACAGAGAGATAGGTTGACTTACGTCTAGTATTGGCAGTGAATATTAGTAATAACATAAAAAGCGAATTAGGGAAACAGGGGATTTTTCATATAAAAGAAAAATCGGAACGTTTTGTATTAAGGAAGGTAGAAAATAAAGATTTTATTTTGAGACGGCAATATGCAAGATTTACTAATCTCCCATTAAAAAAAAATACTGATAGTGCCAGAATCCATAAGCGTTGTTTACGTTTGCATAATGGCGTGATTTGTATACATATGATATCTTACTTTAGTCCTAAGCATATTAATATACATATTCACAGAGGTATATTTTCAAATCCCTAGCAGTGCTTCTAAATAATGTACATAGGTACATACTAACTGCTTTTATTATAGTTTTATTCGTCCGTGCGCCTTTGTGGGACTAGATTAAAAACGGTCGCTTTGCATCGTTAAGGAAACTTTTCGCATAAATGTGAGCGATAAGCCGTCCAGTTTATTACCTGCAAAGGCCTGGCGAATGAAATACAAGGGGAACATTAACGTATTATCCGTGTCGAGTAAATTTCGCTTGCATTTGTTATAAACACGAGAGACGATTGGAGCTTGAATTTCTCTAATTTCTAGTTTCCCAGTTTTGCCACATGCATCCAAGAATATGCATTATGTGTACGTGTTGATTACATTGTGCTGTTTACCAAGTTTACCAAGCTGAAGGACAATACGTATTTGTACATTTCGCGTACACATACAAATTGGAAGAAACTGATTTGGCTATAGGAAACCATGATTTAGCTGGTCGACCATAAGAAGGCGGGAGTAATAATAAGCTACTGTCTGCATGTCACAAGTTACTTGGATCTCATTTATTAGCACTAGAATATATGGAAGGAGCTTTAACAGTACAATTGTGTACTATACTAGTGCCGTTAACACATTGTATGGCCCATAATCATATTAAACTTAAATCAAGTTGGTTTTGCGAAAATAAACCGAAAATGTTTACTGTATTTACACAGCTGATATTATTGAACGAGAAGTAAATACTAGTAATTAATAAACTGATATTTTAACACTAATATGGGTCTTTCAAGGATTCAGCAGGAAGTGGAAAAAGCTAATGTTTAATTATTTCTTTATTTATGAATAAACGTTTATAGAGATTAGATTCGACTTTCAAAACCCTAGTGCCGTCAAAATAAAATTCATGTTTGAAATGAAGACATTAACTGCTTAAGGCAGTAGTCGTGGATTTACTTTTAACATGTCTTTTATGTGCGGCAAGTCTTTGAGAAGTCTGGTCTATGTAGCAGCATGGACAGTTCTTGCAGTCTTATCATCTTAGTCTTGTAAAAAAATTTGCAATTTTTTGATATGTTTGGAAAGGGTTTAAACAAGTTTAATATTTTTGGTGCCAAGTCAGGAAAAAACTGCATTTTGCGGCAGATGGTATTGATGTCTAAGCTTTCGTTAATTATAGCCGAAGGTGAGGAAGGGGTACCTTTATCTAGTAGACGAGGAGGTGAGCTTTGAAAATAAGTAATTATGGATTGATATTATAACTATCACTTGTATCTATTCATTTACCTTACGTATTACTTGCAAACTAAAGACTAAAAGTACAAATAATGCACAATTGAAACCACACAATACAATAATATCACAAGAATTTTTTACTATGTATCGCTGTAAAGGTAGCAAGGACATTCGGTTATCCGACTTGATAATGGGAATCCACGTATTCCCGAAACACGTGTCGTCCCGAATTAATTAATACTTTGTGCGGGAGGAGTAATTCGAACAGTGTGTTTATTATGTATCTCTCATTGTCGTTTCTATTAATATTACTAATTTTGTTGGTACGTTTAATTCTTTAGGGGCCTTTAGAAGACAGCTTCTCTTGAAAGTGTCAAAACTTTGCTGGTAATCTGTGAGCAACATTTTCATGTTAATTTTGTATTCTCCTCCTTTCTAATATTTCCTTCAGCATATGTACTGGGTTTATTGTCGACTTGTTTCCAGTAAAAGTATATTGATATTCTCCAACTACGTTTACTAATCTTGATGATCTTTGTTGCAGTATATTTGAAAACATTTTGTTGTTGCACTTATCGCCAGAAGCGCGATACCACGGTAGTTCTTGCATATAGCTTTGGCGCTCTTCTTGTGGATTGTTATTATTTCTCCTTTCTTCCATTAACTTGGCATTTCATCTACTTCCCCTATTCTCTTTATCATTTTTTCTCCTTATCATTTTATACATCTCTATTTGTAAATTATACTATATTATTTGTACATTTATGCTATCTTGATCTGGCGTTTTACCATTCTTCGCATTCACTATTGTTTTCAACACCTCTTCTTCAATTGGTTCCGAAACTTCTGGCACTGCATTGATAATATTTTCTTGCTCATTCTGATTTTCCGTTAACAGTTCTTTAGAATATTGTTCTCAGACTGCCTTTAGGTATTTGTCCTTCAGTATCGGACACTTATACTTACTATTCCTTCATGCTTCATATTGTGACTTCTGGCGGCACTATCTTTTACACTACAATATTTTCTTTGATTCCATCAGCCCAATACATTAAGTTTGTTTACAGAATTATAGTCTTCTTCAGAATGGAACAAAAGTTGCCCTTTTCCGTAATCGCCATGCATAATTAGAGAATTTCTTCTCTATGGAAGAAGGACTTGTATTTAGTAAAGACGTCCGTTCTGTTATGAAGACGCATGGTCATGAATATAATAGAGATGAGTGGCGTTTGTTCATTGATTATCCCAAATTAAGCTTGAAAGCGGTACTACTCCACAATGGAAATAAGTTCCCCTTTGTTCCTTGGGCTTATGCAAGCGATTTGAAAGAATCTTACGACAACATGAAGCTTCTTTTGGAAAAAAAGTATAACGACTTTAAGTGGAATATTTGTGGCGATTTGAAAGTTGTTTCACTTTTGGTCGGCATGCAACTCGGTTACACAAAGTATTGTTGTTTCCTCTTTGAATGGGACAGTCGGGATAGGAAAAATCATTATAAAAAGAGTGGCCAAAGCGAACTTCACTGACACCAGTAAATAAGAATGTCATTGGCACTCCACTTGTTGATTCTCAAAAATATTGTTTGCCCCCTTTGCACATTAAGCTTGGGTTGATGAAAAACTTTGTGAAAGGTCTGGATAAAACTAACAGTGGGTTTGCATATGTGAGGAGTAAGTTCCCTAAGATCAGTGCTACATATACAAAAATTGGTGTCACGTTGGAAACATTGAGTGTGATGGTAATTACTTCAATGAATAGTAGTGTATTATTGTTTCTTAATAAATATTTATATTTTATCATCAAAAATCGTACGAACTTATTTGGTTACCTGATATCCTCTGCGTGAAAGTAGTGGAAGAAGAGATAGCCAATAACCGACAAGCAAAAAAGTCACGTAGCACATACAAACTCAATCACGTCCATACGAACTCTAAATAGAAACTTGGGCGTGGTATTTTTCTAACTCACTTTTGCCTAGTAGGAATAGTATAGATATCCCAAACTGTTTGTGTAGTTACGAAGTAGTGAAATCATTTTTTTCATATTGGAATGCACAAAATATGAAGTCCTAAGCACTATCTAGGGAGGTATCAACGTCTAATTACCGATGTCGTTATAATGGGGCGGATATTTCTGACAAAAACATCTGCCGACAGTTAAAACTGTGAGGCTGTTAATTAGCGCGGTAATAGTCCTTTATCTTGAATTCTCTTCCGAGGTTATTACGCGGAAAAGTAATAATTCATTTAAGAGTTTTGAATAAATTAGGCGGTAAATAAGATTAAGTACGTACCTTATTCCCCTTATATTTTATGCATTAACAATGATTGAGTGTTTGATCAACACTTGGAGTACATTATTCTTACAAAAGAAAACTTTTATTTGATCGCCTTTGTAAACATGCCCGCCTTAATTTTTTTATTTACTTAGAATATTCTTACAGTAAAGACGTTTACTTACCTTCTGACTACTTATGCTTCGCATGACATATAGGCATATACGTCATGCATACATACAGAGAAAACCAGATGTTTGTACCTACGTGTTTGAAATTAAATCACGCAACATTGTTATGTTTTTTTATTATTTTGTTTGTGTTCTCGCGCAAATAGCACTTTACTTATGCTTACATATATTACTTTCTACAATAAAATTATATATGCGGACCATAGCTCCTACTGTATAACGTTAGTCATAGCAAGAAACTGTTTAGCGTCTGTTTCCCGTGATATCAATATTTTTATTTTAATATAATGTCTGAGGGAATCTAACCAGAAGGAGATTTTTTTTGTTTCTAGTAAATTCTAACCTGGCTTCTGTAGTTGATGTTCGTTATATGCTTGCATTATTTCATTCTGCACCAAAATTCCATATAATAACTCTTTTTGAAGTTTTAAACTACTAATTAGTAAACATATAAATCGGGAAATAAAGTATATTTTCGCCAATTAAAGAGATAAGTGTCATTGATTTACCACCAACGATATGGTTCAAAACACCTTCTGAAAAATGCTGCACATATTCTAGTATATGTATATCACTATAAAATAATAGGATACGGTGGCTTAAAATGGTAAAAATAAAAAATACCCTTACCACCTCGATGAGTGAAGAACTCCGGATGCGTATTTCGGCAACTAAGTTGCCATCCTCAGCAGAATCTATGAAGGAAGATAATGTTAGACGTCGCACTCTGGCAGATATGCACCACACAGAACACCACTTGAATAACTACCTTCCGGCTTATAATCTAAGTCTATATATACTACCCGATGGTTCCGGTACATTAAGCGTATTTCGTCACGCTCACTGAACCGTAACAATCCACTTAATAATAATAAGGCTCTATTATCTTAAAATGGTAAATATCGTTACAATGGAAGACACAAAGAAGTGGATTATGAACATGACAACCATAAACAAACACAAGGTGGCAATTAGCATATTGAATATTACATTCGTTATACATTTGTTTACACTAGCCACTACAATTTATTCTGACAGTTCGTATAAACTAGAATGCGGGATGAGTACTTTGTCAGAATTCATAAGTTCGTCCTTAATCTTATGAATATAAATATTCTCCTAACTATCCAATTCTCTAAGATTAAGGACTTGTTTCACTAACCTAAGATTATCTGTTGACATGCCGTGACCTGTTTCAGTAATATGGTTCAGTAAAATTGGTTGTCTTGTTTGCCCAATATATTTTACATTACATTCTTTACAATTTATTTGATAAATTCCTGATTTCTGATGTATCTCAATTTTATCTTTGGCATTTCCTAAAAGGTTATTTAAGGAATTATTTGTTTTGTATGCGATGCGTAAATTATGGAAAATTTGGGATAAATTTTTAGTCGATTTATGAAATGGCATTATAGAAATGATTTTTAATTTGTTGTAAGCAAACTTGTGTAAATATTTGTAAATATATAACGTGTAAATTCACATATGTTCTGCGAATAAATACAGTATCACTTGTGATTAACAGCAATAATAGGGAGTAAAACAATTTATTTGTGTTTCCTTGTGTTTTCTTTAAGGTTAGGTATGCCTGTGATTAGAGATGGGTAGTTCGCGAACGACCCAGTTCAAAGATATGTATTTTTGCTAAGACATATGTGCAGGTACAATTTATGCAGTGCGTATTACACACGAACATTTCTTATACCTGTCACCATATTATATTGATTGATAGGCACTGAATGTATGCATGAAATAGAAAATAATAACCGACGAATTCTGTAAGCCACACTTTTGATTTAGTCTTATAAAAATATTGATTTTTTTATAATTTCACAGAAAAATATCAAATAAATAAAAGTAGTACCATATAATAAATAATAGACAATAAAAAAATGTCGATCGGTCGATCCAGTAATATGAAGTTAACAACGTTTAAGAACATAACCCATAAATACAAATCTTTCCACGATAAATTTACACATCGATATTTATGAGTTGGCAACATAAAATTTACTGTAGTGTTCAGAGCGACAACATATAGAAAATTAATTACCTAAATAGATTTGGCAACGTGGGGTACGATCTCCATAAGAGCAATACTTCCAACTGCAATATACACTTGCTTATTAAAATAACTCTCGGTTTGTTTCATCTGAAAAGTGAGGTTAGCGGTGTTTTGTTGTTGATCTGATCAAGTAAGTAATATAATACTTTTTTTATGATAAAGTGCAGTGTTTATAATGTGTGCTACAGTATCACGCGATTCTCACCAAAAAATGAATATGTAATTGCCAGTCATGTCTTTAAAAAGACAGTTATCGAAATACACACAAACACCGAATATAACGGAAAGAAAAATTATAATAAAATGACATCAATGTTAAACAATCGAATGACGGCAACTATTACCCCCTGTTGTTATCTGTTCAACATGAAAATCCTCTGATTCACGGTGGTTGATGGTACCACTAGAGATATCACTTTCCCGGCAAATAAATCACTCAGTATATATCAACAGTTTCCAGTGAGATATGTATGAAGTACTTATTTAATTCAAATAAATGGTAGAAAAAAGTATAAATCATTCAAATTGGGAATATACTTTACACGGAAGAAATATAAAATCAAACGTACTCCACATTAAATCAAGCAAATATATTTTAGATCGAAATTATTCAAATAATGTTTGGATCAAATTATCTCGTCTAGTCAACCAAATATATCTTTGCCGCATAATTTGTTTGACTGCATGCATTTTTGTTTCATTCAAGGACTTTTTTTCTACCTGTGTAGGCTCGTAGGCGCCCAGCATTCGACAACTGTTATTTTCTGTTTAATCGCATTACGCCTTCAAAATTGGTTCGGAGTATCTTATCTACATATGAACGGCGGGTTATTTGCACAATTTCCATTTAAAGCATGGAATATTCAATAAAGCAGCGATAACAAATGCAAACGGCCAGATTTTGCCAGTCGATACCGGAGTAAATTTATATCACAAACCAAGTACTACAAATACTCCAACAGCCGATTATAACAAGCATTCATAAATACATATGTATGTTTACTAAGACACATTTAGTAAAATCCCATAGTATTTACACATTAAAATTCGAAAAGCGTATCCGGAGACGACAAGGGCACAAGGACGAGGTCTTTCCAGTGAACTTCTACGAAGCACGAAGATGAGAGCACGTGATCTGATAATCCCGGATCAAGACGCGGTTCGACTTTGTGATAATAAAGTAGAAAGCCCCGGGCAAAAAAGAAATATCTCAGTCTTTTTCTACCCATCACAAAGGTGTATTACGAACCAGACTGATCTTGAGCAATAAGGTCAATTTGAAAGCATTTGTGTCGGTGTGAATTCTTTGGAACTTACTTTTCTTATAATGATTTTGATTTAATATACAACTGCTTATTATGTCGGCACTGTTTATTGGGACCTTGTAGGTTTATAAATTAGGGTCTCTTCCCGTTTCATGCGTTCCCGTTTCGGGCGTCCAAATTGTATTTGTTTTTCTTAAATCCCATTTCGTGCCTAAAATTTGCAGAAACCAATAAAAGCATTACGCCTCTATTAAGAGATAATTATTGAACTCGCCAAATGATTAAGAATTATCTTTGCATTAAACTTGACTAGGAATTAAGGTACAGGTTTGAATATATAATCACTTGCATAAGAGGTGAAAGTTGTTAAGGGATTGTGAAGCGGTTGTTAACGGATTAAGAATCAATTTGTTGTGAATTTATAATTACTTATAATTGCATAAAGAATAAATATAAAGAGAAGAAATGAGACCAGTATCGCAAATATATTAGCAAGAGATAATGGTTGCAAAGGTTTGGATTTCGTTACAAATATTCCATACTTCACATCAGTGAAGCATGCATTCATAATAATGAGCGACATAAATCACTAGGCATTAGCTTACTTCCGAAAAAACGAGAAGATATAGAGGTCCCCGAGTTTATGAAAGAGTATGTCATAATGGACGATGGTATGGAAGATAGGATTCTTGTATTTGCAATGGACGGAGGTAATTTATTAGCAGGAGGTTCTTGCTTCCTATTCGATGGGACTTTTAAAAGCTGTAGTTCAATGTTTTGCCAATTATATACAATTCACGTGGATATTGGTAGTACAGAAGAAAGAACAAACATCATTACTGCCGTATATGCCCTGCTATCCGACAAGAAAGAGGCCACGTATAAAGGATTTTTCTTCTTATTAAAAAATAAGACCAAGAGTACCTTACCAAAAAAATATATTTTGGATTTTGTAGTTGCCGCAATGAATGCTTTAGAAGAAGTTTTTCTGGCTATAGTTATCAAAGGATGTAACTTTCATTTTAATCAAGCCCTTTGGCGTAAAGTACAATATTTAGGTCTAACAAACTTGGAAAAGAAAAACGAGGAAGTGAAAAACCACATAAGGAAGTTTGCTGAATTAGCTCATCTGCCAGAAGATGAAGTTGTAGATGGTGGGCTCTGTATAATGGTAAATTCTCCTACCGATGAAGCCATTGCTAAATTTAACGATTATTTTGTTGATCAGTGAATTGGTAATTCTCGCCGAATATAGACTTGCGATGGTGAACGTCATCGGACTACAAACAACAGACGGATCGGAAAAGCACATCCCAATACATTTGAATTAATGAAAGTTCTTCAGGAAGAAATGCACTATTATAATACTGTTTTCCTGCAAAATTGTGTGTGCATAAGTATCCCTAGAAGAGCAAAAAATACTGTGATTAGATAGGCGGTTAAAAATAGTTGTAAGTGACCTAATTGAAAACTGAAAAAATCTAGGTGACACATTGGACAAGCTGAAATATATTGCAAACTTATAGATATATTTACTTTTAATTTTAATTAAGTATTGTATAACATTGAGATTAGATAAACGTTACTCTACATAAAGTTAAAGATATTTTTTTGTTTTAATTTTTTAATTTCCTGTAAAATATAAAATTGACGCACGAAACGAGAATTTAAAAACACATCACTTCGCATCTATAAACTAAACGCCCGAAAGGAGAAAATTTTGTGAAACGCACGAAAAGGGAACGCCTGAAACGATCACAAATCATAAATTAGATACCAATCAATCTATCTAACACAAAATTTGTCCCTCAAAATGGTATCCCTTGTTTGCAAGATATTTCAATAATATATTTGCTTCGTTATATGACTAAGTTTATATTATGTTTTCCAGTCCAAAGAAGATAAAAGATAAACAATGGCTGTTTGTATACTTAGTAAACAAAATACGACTTGTGAAAATAGGCAATTTACTATCTGCAAGTCGTGTTTGCTTTCGTTATCGATGTCGACAATGATGGATGTGTGGTTTCTAGATTACTATGTATTCTTCAGTGCATGGACGTTATAATTATAACAATTAGAAGCAGAAAAATAGGTTATATTGAAGAAAATATAGGAGAAACAAACCTTAGTTTGTATTAAAATATTGTGATTAATATTAGAACCATCCACCAGTACGTCAGATAGTTGTTTTTCAATAAGATATTTAAAGCCTTATAGCAAATGCTCAAATTAGAAGGTAACGCGCAAAATTAGTATTCACTTATCAGACAGCCATTTGGACATTACCACAATATTTAAGGTTTCCATTTGTTCGTTGCATTATTAAAACAAAGCTACACTTCTAACTCTATGTCATAACTTATTTTACCCGCTCGGCAGAAAGATACAATGGTGATCATACATTTTGATTAGAAAATTTCTTGAATGATTTCCTCCGTCCCAAGCTACTTATCTCTCTTTCTTTGCGCAGTAAACGCAAGTTGGTACTGTGTGCCTATACATTCGAAGTAGGATACAAATAGATAGGTAGAGGTGTCCGGCTTTCTTACGGTACGCTGAGCTTGTTCTTCGTTTACGTGCCCCAATGGGGATTTTTCGTTTAGAACTCGGCTACTTAACGTTACCTCCCAGAAGGAGATTTTTATCACAAAGTAAGAAATATACGAGGTCCGTTTAATTAAAACTACCTACTATTCTTGCAACGGCGCCGTAACGCAACTAAAACCCAAGGGAAACGTCCAAAGAAATGGAATAAGGAGAGAGTTATTTGGCGGAGGATTTGGGTGACGATTATTAACTTTTTCTGAGGAGTATTTATTACATCCAAAGTACAATTTATGTCCTCTAGGCGTGTCACATGCTCGTAGTTGAATATCTGAATAGCGTGCAATAAAAAATATACACGTAAAGGTTGAAATAAATTCACTTAAAATTCAGGTCTTTTTCTCTCGAAGAAACGCTCGGACCCCTCGATTTTTGATTTTAGTTGCCGTTTTTCTGATGCTTATTTCATGTATACAGAGTGACACCTTTTTTCAAATGTCATTCTTAAATTTTACGTCAAATTCTGAACATATTTTATGTACCATGTTCTATACCCGAATTCAACTGTTTTCGAGAAAAAATTACTGTAACGAAACATCAACATATTATTTATTTAGAAAAAGTAGTAAAATGCAATAAAAAATAAAAATTATTTTATCAAATGATGGAGATGACCTCCACCAAATTCCTGACAGTATCCGATACGATATTGAAATTCCTGCAAAACGTTATTAACTACGTTAGGCTCTATGAATCTCATTTCGTCTCTTATCTTATTCTTTAAGTCTTCCGTGTTGTTTTGTCGGTTAATGTTGACCTTACACTTAAGAAATTAACCTAAAGGGGTCAAATCTGGAGATCCACCTGTCCATCGTTCCAGGAAAACTGTATTGAGGTACTCACACACAGGACGAGTGTAATGGGCCGGAGCTCCATCTTGCGGACGGAGACCATAAGAAATCGTTTGATGTGACAGGATCATCTGAATCAGGTTATCCTCTAAAAATTGTAAATATCTGTCGCCGTTTAAGTTCCCACCAAAGAAAAAGGGCCCCAAAATCTTGTTTTCAACATTTCCGGCCCAGACATGAACTTTTTTCTGAGGGTATTATCCCTGACGTGACCTAAATCACGATATTTTTTTTTCTATCTTGTTGACAGTAGATTGACATATTGGCTCTCTATGAGGATACTTGGCATTAAATATTTCGCAAACTTCCTTTTGGGTGCGCATCCTGTCCCCATAGCCAATCATCATCAGTATCTCTATTAGCACTCTTTCATTGTGACGTACTATAAAAAAAAGCATATCGTAATAAGTTTTGCTAAGACAAAGTCACTTAAGATATGAGTCAACTGTCACTGTCAAAAGTATGACCCAATTCAAGGTCTTATTAACATAATTTAAGTGTTTGAGTTTAGTTGAATTTGTTAGGCTTCTACAATTTTTTTCGCAAACAGTTGAATTAATACATAATACATAAAATACACATGATACATAAAATATATTCAGAATTTGACGTAGAATTTAAAAATGAAATAAAAGAACGGGGTTTCCATAAAATATTTTAGTGTTTAAATGTTTTTGGGTCAGCCCAAAATCAAAAATCGACGGGTCCGAGCGTTTCTTCGAGAAAAAGTACCTGAATTTTAAATGGATTTATTCTAACCTCTCTGTATATGGATAGTTAATAACAAGGTATCCATTTGTTCTTATGTATAAATTTTTTCAGTAAATATAAGCCAATTCAAATGAAATCGTTGGAGAACGGAATGTGAATAAATTTTGTGTTTTTTCACTAAATTCCGGAGATTCGGGTACATTTGATGCAATTGCTTTCGTATGAACTTATTCAAAGTTACGAAACGAACTTCGTATTAAAGTTTCACCGGTTTGGAAAGGTCTTGGTAATGATTTACGGTGGAAACTAGGTTTCATACTAAAATCAATTAAAAAACTAGGCTAAATATATTTTATGATAGTTAAAAAAATTGTACTAGATACCACCTTTATGATAGTTTGCCCTTGCGCATGCATGCCTATATATTGCGTGTCGACCCAGACTGTTTATGAAGTGGCGGTCTAATTTAATTTTACAACGTGTCTATCGGAAGAATTGCTGTTTTATAGGTTATAAAAATATATATATGTGCTTTCCAAGAATGGGGTTGGATATTTGTTAAAGCATTATCCATTTCAAAAACGGAGTTGTTTCCAAGATTTGTTCGTAAAGAGTATTACTAATTTAAAGAATAGAGTTTAATGGTACTCTATCCATGCTATTCAGCCCTATTATTCTGTACCAGGATTATCAGTTTTAACGACCAACCCATTATCGTAACGGCACTAATCCAATTTAATTAAAGAGCTTATCCGGTAATAGAAATAGGTACATATAAACTGTAAGAAATTTTCATTTTACATTAAAAATAAAAGGGAAATTTGTTACCTCCTATTTTTGTGCAAATTTACTTTGTCTGTGAAAATTACCACATATCAGTTTAAAATTCCATTTTATTAAGTATTTTTCTCGATGAATTTTACACCTCATGGGGATATCAGCCGTGAAATTTCTTTCCTAATGGAATATTACCGACATAATCTTTCCTTCTAAGCTATTTTTACCGTTTAAAATAAACCACCTTGTTCAGTAAAGAACTCTGAATACAGAACACCACTAATAACATTCATTTAATTTAAATTAATGTTATTAGTAGTGTTCTGTGAGCTGCATTTTTCCCAGAGTGCTACGTCTGACATTATTTTCCTTTGTTGTTTTCTGCTGAGGATGGCAACTAAGTTGCCCCGAAATACGTCTTCAGAGTTCTTTACTCAACAAGATGGTAAGGCTATTTTTTATTTTAAATTTATTTTAAGCCACCGTATCCTATTATGTTATATTACTTTTACCGGTTAATTTTATACTGTAGGGTAATCGTACCTAATATTTCAATGACAACCAGTATTTGATTTTTCAATTTTTGAAACTGAGGAAATTGCTCCAATAATTTAGACACATACTATATATTGCAAGTGCTACACTTTGGGATCTCTACATTTTCGTCACACCTGTCAAATGAAATAAATACTATTGACCACTCTAACATTTTGCTTAAAGGGATTAACTTCATTTGTGAATTAGGTATAAACAAAACGATAGAATGCAATTTACCATATTATTATATATTACTAAACTAAATATTTATAATATTATGTATATTAGCACGTACAGTTTATTTTGCGTACTTGACGATCCAAAATCCAAGCTTTTCTACTCCGATAAATCATTTGAAATAAAGCATTGCTGAAAAACAAAATCCACAGTACTCTTCAAGGTAACTACTTACCTTTATTCCTTCATAAATTGTTCTTGCTTTTAATTATTGCCAAATAATGTTATCTAAAACAGATATTAGATAAAGATTCTAATGCCCAGTGGAATGGATTTAAGGTTAGGTGTGAATATTATACATAGATATACTAAAAGGCATACAAATTCACTACTAATCATGCCAATATGCCCAAACTCTTTTACATCAGTAATAACTATCAAGGGAAATACCAGGTAACACCCTGCGCACGAGCAACTGTGGTAAAAGGGGAAACTGTCTTTTTTTAAAAATCTAATATACGTATGAGGTGTGTAAGTTAAGTAATTAGAATAACAACGTAGCGTTTGATATGACAACACGGGAAGTACGGGACATGGAGGGGCGACAAGTGGACATTGTAATACGCGTTCAGTGCAAGTTTGAAGTCGATCAAGTCATTTGGCTTCCGTGAACCCACTTTTCGTAGTGCGTTCTGCAAATGAAAGACATTAATGTTGATTAAATGTCTGACCTTGAGGCACGAATTCTTTGTGAACGATTCACTGGCTATCAAAGAAACAAGTCAACAAGCTCTTGAGCTTTGATTTGCTCATTCTTGCTTTCTTGGGCTTCGGAGAGCCTGAGGTGTGCCGTTCCATGCTTTGGCGTTTTGTTTCCGGGTCATACTCTAACACCCAACTCTCATCACCAGTAATGACCGTTCCAAAAAAATTTCATTATTTTCAATCGATTCCAAAAAGTCAAGGCATCTTTCTCTCCTGATGTCCTTTTGTTCCTTCGAAAGGTTTTTTGCAGCCATTTTCGAACAGATCTTTCTCATTCCCAATTCATTAGTAAAAACTTGAAAAAATTGAACTGCTCCCCGATCATTCTGACCGTCAGCCGACGATCTGAACGCACAAAATCGCGGATTTTGTCGATATTGGTATCGGTTCTTGGAGTTGAAGGCCTTCCTCTGCGTAGCTCATCTCCCATCGACTCTCTTCCTTCTGAAAATGCATTAAACCATCGAAAAACTTGGGCTTTTGACAAAGCACTGTCTCCCTAGCTCCCTGCTAAAGTTTCTGCAAAAGTTGCACTTTGCCGAAGCCTGAAGCAAAAGCTGATAGCACACCGTTACTCATAAAATTAATGTCTTTCATTTGTAGAATGCACTACAAAACCGGGTTTACGGAAAAGAACGACAACGGATAACCAAATTATTATTTTCTGCAAGACAATGACCTTAAGCATACCGCATATATAGTCAGGCAGAGGTTAATATATAATGTACCAAGGTTGCTGCAGACTCCCCCTCAATCCCCTGATCTAAATCCGATTGAGCACCTGTGGGCTAAAGTAAAGAAACGAATGAAGGATGTTACCCTTACCAACAAGGCGGAATTGCGACGTGAAATAATGAAAGTTTGGGAAAATATTTCCAGACAGTAACACAGAAGCTTGTAGGCTCTATGCAACAACGACTACAGGCTGTCATTGAAGCCAAAGGTTACAATATCAAATACAGATGCAAAAGTAACTTAAATGTACGCTTAATTTTGCGGTAGCATTTGTTTTTATTTTCAGTTTTTCATAACAGGGATGTTAATATCATTGCATTTTATTTTTGTTGACAGTAATCGTGTAGTTGAATTTGTACATGTATTGAAACATTACTTGCATTTCTTGTTATATAAAACGAAAACCACGCTGCTTTTATTTTTTAGTTGGTGTTCGCTCAATTTCGCGAGTGACTGTACATATGGATTTAGTAAAAAATCCAAGAGTACTTAACCATTCAGGCCATTGGAAACCATGTTATCTAATGAATGGCAGAAATTTTGATAGGAGTAATTTATTATTCATGTGTCGTATAACAAATATTTTAGCTTATCTTTATTACGGAAAATCCGCAAATGTAAATAAAAATTACATTTATGAGAGAAATGTACCCTATGAGGGAATATTAATATTTTGTTGCTGAAAAAATATACGAGAACAAGTAAATAAGCCGATTAAAATGTAAAATAAACCCAAAAATCCCGTATTTTTAACTTTATAACCTTGAATTTTTATGACAGAGTGTACCTAACGTATTTTTTAGGGTAACAGTTCGTTTACCTCAAATTTCGCGTAATATTCGACGATTTTTGAGGTATAAATACAGATTTCAGAGTACAATTCCCGAAATTTCTTACAGTGCATGACTGATAGTTAAAAAATAGAATTGCATCAAAGTTAATTGCGCTGCAAGTGCATTCCCGAACACGTATCCCGAATTCATCAATTATTATGAGGTGAGGAATGATCCATGGCAGTGTGTTAACTATAACTAATTTCGTTATTATTGAGTGCGAATTTAGTTAAATTACCAAATTAGTGGCATTAATTGTGAATATTGTAGAATGATGATGTACTGGGCTCCTAGTAGCTGTCAAATACATAGTTTTTTTTTGGGACTAAGGTTAAAGTTTGATCATATAACTTCATTTATAATTATACTAATACAAAACGCTATTTGAAAATATTATTATTTTACAAACTCATACATAATATACCGCTATTACAACTTCTGAGATTTATTTTATGTATGTCAGATTAGTTTTATATATGATTGATTTCACATTTCGGGAGTGCGTCCATAAATCATTTACGACACCGTTTATATGTTTTTGTAACTTGATAGCTTCTTTTATAGATTAAGGCAACAAATTCGCTTATTGAATCTGTTTTGGAGCTGTTACATATTTAATGAGGTTAATCGAAGCTTGTATATTTCAGTAAATAGATCATCAAATCGTTCCCATATAGATTTGCGTTAATGTCTCTTTCCTATAAAACTTCCAGATTAATTGGGCAATTTTTTCCATAATTCCTGATCGTTCTTTTTGAACACAAAGACTTTTTTGCCTCCTTAACTGCAGTAAGTGGACTGTTCGTAAAAATTGAAAACAAAGCGTGTAATGAGGGTTGGTAAATCGTGGAATAACTCACAGTGATTTGCATATGAAATTGACCATAACTAATGAAACACGCTGGAAGTAATAAGGTACGTTCCATCACGACTTCTTCTAAGCACAATTAATATTGTAGATCTTGTCCCAATAACATATCAAAATATTAAAAGAACATTATCAGTAGGGGGTAAAAATATATAGCGAGGGCCTAGGATCAGTAATTTTAAAATGTTAAGTTTAAGACTGTCTACAATTTGCGTAAATAACTTTTTTTGATATCTCGAGCTTTGCCACACCAATGCGTCCGCCTGTAGATAAGATCCCAAGGACATCTCACAATGAGTGCCATATTAGTGTTAACGCTCGTCGAGCTAAAAATGATTCATCGCCAGGTACCTTTACCCGACTGTACTTTTTAGTGTAATTATATTCTTAATGGCTATGTTTTTGTTGAGTCGGGTAGATTATTGTTAGAGCGAATTGTTTTCCTTCAATCTTTAGTCTATAAGTTGCTGTTGTAGAAGTGAGTACGTGAATAAAATTATTGTTAAAGTTGGTTGGTGCGTTATTGTGTTTGAAAAATAACTAGATTAACATTAGGTTTGTTCGCTGTGCAGTCAGAAACTATCCACAACTGAACGACGCATGCGTAATAACAGCTGTGCGT
>JARFOC010056073.1:0-19085 GCA_031763485.1 Osmoderma eremita | reverse complement strand
CCAAGATGTCAGCCAACGTTTGATGGTGCGCCGTAGCGATGCGCGTACGGTTTATTGGCAGTCTATCATGTCTGTGCATACAACTTGTAAAAAAAGAAAGACTGGTTAAAAAATATCGTGGAAAAAAGTTTACGACTGCCACCCTCTTTCAAACGGAACCCCTTCGAAATAATAAATAAAACTAATATTGCAGACTAAAATGCCAAACAACGCATGCATTTACTAACACCTCTCTATGGTGACGTCACATCAGCACTGCGGTCTCGTTCTTTCGGTGGTACTGATATCCATTAAAATTATTTTGAGCAAGGTAGCTTACAAATACACCCATTGAATATTCCCTCGTATTAACTCGCGCGTAAATTTGAGCAGATAAAAACATCATCTCTTACAATTACTTTTTTATTGCAAAAAAGGATTTGTACATATAAAGGTATCATTCTTACAATCACAATGAAATTTATCTGGTTTTTCACAATCTTTTGCGATATTACTAATCTTTTACATGTGTATATCTTAAGATATTAAAACTGTTTTTAAGTAAACGCTTTTAAAACTACAAATACAATCGTTTGTAACACTTTTATAATCATTGAAATAATCACAGACTGTAAATTAATAAATCTTTGAACGAAAAACAAAAACAGATACAAAGTGCGTTTTATCGATTTTCTGTTTCAAAATGATTTTGGTGCGCGTCATCCAAATACATGGCTTTCCTGCGTTCTTTATCCTTAACCTTCCTCATAAAGTACGGCGTATAAGATTTGTCCGTGTAATTCTGTACTGGCTTCTCGCTGGGGTATTCCCCTCTATTTTCCGAGTGTTTATACGGGGAATTGTTCGTATTATTACTGGCGCGGAAGTGTTGTGGAATAGCGCCGTGTTTTACATGTATCAACCTGGTGTTTAACACCTCACAATCTATCTGCATAAGAGGTATAAGACTCGGTTGATCCTGCGTTGTGTCTGTAAATGTAGATTTATAAGAAACAACACAAACAATATATTAATATTTACCATTCGATATTACTGAAGGCATTATTAACGACATCTTCGGTCTAGTTGTTTTGTTGTAATGTAAGGCAGGCAGTAACATGTGATCGGCACTAAATGACACCACGTAAAAGGTATCGTCTCTCCTGTTGATTGCTTCGAAGAAATCCGAATAGATGTGATCGATGCTTGGTGCAAATAGTTGCAATTCGTTGGAAGCCGTTGGTTGTATCCGCCTGTATTTTCTCCCTAATTTATAAACGGATGATAGGATCGGGGATTGTACACTGTTATATTTTGCTTTCCTGGTTCGGGATTTCTTAGTCCTCGACGGTTTTTGCGTAAAATCTTGATTGTAGAGCTCTTCTGTCATGTTGTAAGGTTTTCCGATCCACCTAAGGAAAAAAGCGACGAACAAAACATAATCGAAGCAATCAACTCATAAATACGTGTGCATATAATAAAAATTAGGTCTTAAAGCGATTACAATTACCTATGCAACTCTAATGCTATCCTGGCATTCTCACTTTGATTCACGTACATCGGACACATGGGCAAGTTTCCATTTAAATTATTATTTATATTGCTGACGTTGGACATGGGGTCTTCTGTTTCGGTACTCCACAGCAGAGATCTTCCGTGGTGGTCGCTTAACTGTGGCAAAGCATCCCTTTGAGCTTTCGATACTGAAGAATTATTATGCAACGGACTCCTAATGAATTAAAAATTAAACTTTTATCTCGTAAGTTTCTTTTAGAGTTACCTCAAGAAATCCATATTGAAGCCGATCGTAAATAAAACAATGCATAGTACCAATGTCTTCGTAACGGTCTGCGAAGGAGCGCTTTTCAATAGGGAGGAAATCTTGAATCCGTGTTGGATTAAAGTGTCTCTGAGTTTCGTATTTTCCTATAAATAAATGCATTAAAATTAATAAAAACAGTATAAATCGAATTAAAACTGGTTAAATTCGGTTTTGGATGTTCTGTCCAAACTTTATTTTATGGGGTTTCTCGTCCTTACGATGTTTCTAGTATCTTTATACCAAGTATATGGTTAAGATCAGCAACCGTTCATCTTACAACCAATAGATACGAACATACACAGAATAAGCATTTGTTTTCTCTATATTGCCTACTCCACTGCCTACACGCTAAATAAAACAGTAAAAATTACTATACTTATTTTGATTACTCACGCTCTTAAGTCTATCGTTTTCTTCTGCTAATTCCAGCAACTTCTTCTCCAGCGATACCAAATACTCCTTCTTCTTTTTCCGAGACAAATTTGCCGACTCCCGGTTCTTAATCATCCTTTGCTGTCGTTTTAAGACTCTCGGATCGATGGTATGTTGTATGTTTATCTTACTATCGTTAAAAACTATCGGCATAGAAATGAATCCGTTTGTAGTATTCGTAGTTGTAATAGTGCGACCCGTTGTGGGTATTGCTGTAATTTGAGGTATCGTTGTTATCGTAGTTACAGGCACGGCCTTTATATTTTCTAATACGACAACGTTTGGAGTTTCGCTGTACTTCGGTATAATACTTTTCCTTATGGGATTTATAATTTTCACTTGCTTCGAGGGGATATCGTTCGTGAGTGTTATAGGCGAGGTTTTATTCTTATTATTCACTGGAATGCTTATTCTCTTTAATATAACCTTATTTTTTGAATCATGCGGTAATATTTTTATGTTATGTGTATTTAACTGAAATAAATTTGTTATATTAACATGCCAATACTATTACGTAAACGGTACCTTAGGAATACTTTCATTTATTAGACGAACGTCATACAAAACTTTCTCGTTACTATTTGGTGATACAGGCGGCGTATCAATTATGATTTCTTCTTTGATATCGTTACTAATAGAAACTTGACTGGTGGATACTGATGGTGTTGGAGAAACCGAATTAACATTTTCATTAAGAAAGTATTCCGGGGAATTAGCAGAATGGTTCCTTTCAATCTTGATATTAGCAGGAGGATTTGATCCCCATAGCATTTTTCCCAATTCTTCATCACCACTACAGGCTACACTTCGCTGGGGAGATGTTATGGATCTTCGTATCGGTTGTGTTGGAGTAGCATTATCCTCGATTTTAACACCCGATTTCAAATTGGGAAAGGCATCTGGACCCCATTGCGTATAATCAACATGTTGCAACTCGTCTAGTTCTTTACTAAAATCATATGTTGGAACAGATCCAGGGGGAGTTATTTCAGATAGAATTTCGTCCGGACTCTTATCAAAACACGAACATAACAAGCCCAAATCATCGTCATTGGAATTGAGCAACAATGGGATGTCCAAATCGGATGATAACGTTTGCAGGAAGTCTTCGTCGGAATGTAGATCGATATCTATAAATATCAGCGTAAAAACAGGAAAAGCACAAAGGAAATGGCGTTGAAACAACACTCGCGTTTACCTGTTAAAAAAGAATCGTCGGTAGATGATTCCGGCGAACTTTTAAAGTTATACGGTGGAAATGCGCCTGTGGCAAGCATATTTTAATGTAGGTAAATTATATTTTCATTTATATTGGAGTTTATTTTTACTTCACCGGGGTAATGTAATCGTAACCAAACAAAACTTTGCTGACGTTTTTTATTATGTTGTCATATACATAGTAATGTTGGTAATGTCATATGCCTTCCACGTCCAATTAGATTCGTCATTAGAATCATATAGGAAGGGCAACAGTGACAAAATCACACATGACAAAGTACATTCCGCCGACAGCTGTATTTGTTATGGTACTTTTGGGTTACCACTTCTATTCATCCAAATATCCCTACAATTTCTCACCTATTTTTTTCATTAAAAATTCGAGAAATACATAAATAAAATATTTAAACAAACTATTCATTATTTATCTTCGATATATCCTTATATTAGGCAAAATATAGCACAAAATATATAAAACAAACATTTTAAGAAAATCTGTAAAAATTTAGGCCGCGTTCTGATATGAGAATAGCTTTGCTAACCTTTTTATAACGAACGTTTCATTATTAAAAGTATAGTTTTCCTATTTGTGCAGAAACTATGATGTTTAAAACCAACATAATTTGTAATCTCGAATTATATGCTTTCCTAATAAGATTAAAGAATATTTGAGGTATAGTAGGGACCTTCTTTTATACTGCCACAATCAAAGGGTAGGGATCAACTTTATCTGTTTTATTAAAAGGCGCGAGAGCGCCAAACAGCAGCAAATTAGCGCGCTTCTTTAATTACAAACTTGTCTTTAAAAACTCGTTTAAAAAAAAACATTCATAATTCCCATTCATTTAAAGAACGTTTAGGATTATAGTTTATTATTATAGTGTGCCGTGACAAGTCGAACGCGTCAAAAAACATTTCAAAGCATTCTTTGGTTTCGCATTGTTAGAAGTTGACGGCGTCGGCTTTTGCTCTTTACGAATTTCAAATATTTAAAAGGGAAATTAATTACTGAAGTGATTAAGTAGTATTAAATGAATAATATTGTGGTGCCTACAACTATGTCCTGCCAGCATTTGATCGGAGATCTTCGATATGATTTGAAATCCGTTCGACCAAGAGCTAGGGGTGAGTCATTGTAATAATTTTATGTGCATATACGTTTTGTATGCGTTTGTCTGCTAGCTTATATATTCATATAATATCGGTTTTACGTAGATGTGTTGTGGGGATCTGAATTTGCTTGATCCCGTTGCATAATTTCTGTGTTTATCGGACCGGGTAATAATGAAAATCTCTGGATTAATTTTTAAATTTATATTTCTGTCAACTGTGACAAGTCTATTCGACTCTGTCAATTATATATTAAATCAAGTAAGTGCCGAGCATGTGTTTTTGTATATCTACCGTAATTCTGAAATAACATTTTATTTGTATCAAGATCCCATTTGCAATCGGGATTTTAGGAGCCTCCATTTTGAAAATTTCTGACCGTCTTGGCATTGACTTCCGATTTCTAAAATTTGATGCACAGAAAATCAAGAATGTATTTCCGGCTTGTCAGCATCGTCTTTAATGGCGCCGATTATTGTGTTGCGAAACTAATATTTGTTAATATATTTTCTAAAAATTTTCTAGTACGTGTTTGTATCGGTGTTGATTCTTTCATTTGACAGTTTGTTTCTTTTTTATATTTTACGTCAAATGCAAAAATCATCATCATGTTTGGATATTTCGTTTGTGTTGCAAAATTAAAATCAATTTTAATATTGTTTACAGGGATCTTCTTGAAAGAAAAAAAAATGGAAGATTGGCAGACTTCACTGGTCCTTGAAAATTGGAGCCAATGTGTGGCAGAAGTGGATGCAATTTGTTGAAGGACCAGTAGTTTCTTTAATCGGTAGGTACAAAAATAAAATAAACTTTTGCGATTATTTAGTTTTTGTATTTCCTTGTATATGGTTTGCAATGTAAATGGGATAGCATTTATTATATATGCATTCATTTTTGAACATACAGGAAATGATTCAATAAAACTATCTATTACATACATAAAAAAAAACATAACCTAAAAATGTTTTTTCTACCTCACATTGGTGTTATTAGCGCATATTCTAATTTTCAGATAATTTATACTCTTGCATTAACCTCTCATAATTTTATTTATTTGTGTCAATGTGGCAGGCTTATCATTTTTATTTAAAATGGAAGCCAATTTGTTTTTAATATTTGTTGCTCCTTCACAACTCCCAATTTTAGTTTGTGTTGCATTTTGCCTATGTATCATATCCAGGGATGCCCTTCCCGTGTACATCTTTCTCTACTTCCTGTTTAATAAGTATGCAACTGAAATTGCATTGTACATTTGTATTGTATAATAATATTTGCAATTAAACTGTCATTTAAAAAAAGGTCCTCTGGTAAGTTTAGTAAATACCAATACAAATAAAATTAGGCTGAATTGTTACTCGTGTTTTTAAATTTGGATTTTTAAATATTTTTTAATTGCATTGGAATATTCCGGACATCAAATAGATTTACTGCAATGTTTATTCCCGAATAATTTTCTGCCAAAAATTGCATCACCTGGTTGATGCCAATTGATCATTTAAATCCAAGTATTTTTTATTTTTTGCTAACTATATAGAGGAATATTTGTTACATGAAATAATAATATTTCTTAATAAATTCTTTAAGTAAAAGTGGTGAAGCCTAGGAAACGATATATTTCACCATGGCATATTATTAATATTAAAATATGCTTCACCTAATCTGTACTATTACATTAATTAGAATTAATAATTTTTTCACCTTTATGCGGTCCCTGTTTATTGCAAGTATCTACGGGTACATGCCCTTTTAGCACTCAAAAGTTTGGCTATTATTTATTGGAGTATTAACCGGAAAACCAGAAAAAAATTGTAGAAATACCTATGCCTTATTCTGTTTTGCATATGTATTTAACAAATTTTGCAAGAAAATGTCGACGTATTTTTCATATTGTCCGCGTAATTTGTAAATCGCATAAGTTATAAATACACTGTCCGGATTACTCCTCCGTACAAAGTATTAATTAATTCGGGAGGACACGTGTTTCGGGAATCCATACTTTGTGCGGGAGGAGTAATCCGAACAGTGTGTTTATTGTGCTGTCCCACGGCCCTTGCAATCTTTACTACACATAAGTTATACAAAGCAAATTTTAGACAATCCCCAGGAAACATGCTATTTGAGGAAATATCACTTAATTTTTTGACGTAAACGTAACTAAAAATTTACAGGTACATTCTTGTACTCATTTAGAAGTATTATGTCTTTTTTAAATATTGAGCCTTAATGTAAATCGAAAAATCTTTAAATTTTAGGCGGGTTTCTAAAAATGGCAACTTTTGCATGTTTGCAAAAATTCCCGGATTATGTTTGTGTTATAACATTAAAATCAATTTTGACATTAATTATAGGGCAAATTCAAAAATCGCAGACTTCAATGGAGCTTGTTCATGTGTACGAGAAGTGGATATGGCAACTTGTTGGAGTGTGGTAGCTTCCCTTTTCTTTCTATAACTTGGACAATTGCAGTTCTTTGAATCGGTAAGTGCAGGCCTTCAAGGCCCCCGGCTTCTTCTACAATTTTCGTGACTAGTCTCCACCTCTCCCGGTCCTTGGCTCTTTTCCTCCAATCTCTCACTCCTATCTCCTCCACGTCTTTCCTAACCTCTTGCAACCATTTTTTCCTAGGACGACCTCTTCTCCGTTTGCCTCCTTCTCTTCCATTCAACACCCTTTTCACTATTCTTTGTTCCAGCATCCGGATTATATGTCCTAGCCATCTCACTCTTTGTGCTCGGATTTTACGTGTAATTTTTGACTTCCCAAACATAGTCAAGTACAAAAATAAATTGGCACAATTTTTACAAATACACTATATGCATAATACATAAATAATGTCTGACATTTCTAACAAGTTATTTTTGTAATTGTTAAAAAAACATTGAACTGAAAAAACGCCACAATATATGTTACCTGTCAAAAATCAATATATGCCCATGGATGGTTTAAATAAATCTATAAAAGCTTTTACCAAAGACTTTTTAACTATTAGTTGGTATCAGAAGTTTCGACACATTTGTTCAACCCTATATACAAATATGTAAAAGATGTATTAGTAATCAGTAATAACTAAGGCTTTAATTATTTGTGACTGAAAAGCTAACATTTATTTCTATAGTTTAGGTGCCAAACCCTTTCAAGAGGGAAGTCTCAGGTCACCAGACACAATCAAATTGGAGAATGCAACCAGATCTACTTCATCAATTGAAGAAAATATCTCAGAAGTTTAATATAAGATTAGGTTAAATTGTCGCTTTGTTGTAGTTATTCCTTTCATTACTTCGTTTCACGATTTCTTGTTTGCATTTATTTCAATTTAAATAGAAGTATCTCTAATACATGTAACCTATCAATAGCGATAATGATAGGAATAATTCCAACCACATTACTTTGGTATATTAACCGTGTAGATAATTGTATGTATCTGTTTCGCATTTTATGTAAACTTTTCTGATTTAAGTCCAGCCCATTGTATTTATTTTTCGTGTACCCTGTATGTAGGCTCATGTATATTTGCGCTCACTCAATGTTATACTGCATATATCAATACAAATTTTTAATTTTCATTAGCTATTTAATCCCGTAGATTTTTTTTGTTTACTAGTTTGCTACGCATAGTTTAGTAGTTAGTTATTCGCAGTTAATGGGTGACTGATGGGTTTCGTAATCACTAGCACTTTGCGTTTTGGAGGTATCTTTTGGCGTATGGTTGCGTGTTTTTTTAAAACTCGTAATGATGTGTTGATTGATTTCTTTCCCGGTGGTTTTATGGGTTGATGTGGCGACAGACCTCTTTACGAAGGGGAGGTGGCGGGGCAGGGTATTCCTAAGAACACTCTGCAAAGGTGCCGATAATACCTGTTAATGTCCCGTTATCGCTCTAATCCATGTTTTCCCGTTCCCACCGGACGCTTCTTGTTAGTGAATGGGTAACCCCACCTGATCTCGTTCACTGTGGGTAGTAGATTGCTTATTTTTGTTGACGCCTGTTAGGACGGGTGCAATTGCGTTATACATCCAATAGAGCAAAGCGGCACCCCTTTTGTAGGGTTTATAGGTGTATAGATGTACGCAGTATTTTTGGACGTAATTAACACCAAAACTATCGAAATATGTAACATATACATGGGTAACTATTTTCCTCGCTTCCTAAATATTTAACTGTGTTGTATCAGTGTATTTAAAATTGAACTGTCGCTATGTTGAAATTATTTCTCTCATCATTTATATTACTTCCTTGTTAAGGGAGTATTTGCTAGTGTTCTTCATTCCACCATTTCTTATTTGAAAGAAATCAATTATCCAATAAATGCAAAAATGATGATAACCAATTGTACAACAAACCACTAGAGTTGCTATAGTTGCATCTCGATGATGTGCTCACCGTACTACGATTTCTGATTTGTGTTTTAGTTTATATAGATTCCCCTTTAATCGATAATGATAAAGATAGGAATAGTTCCAACCACATTACTTTGATATATTAACCGTGAAGATATGTGTACCTGTTTCGCGTTTTATGTAAGTCCAGCCCATTTATTTTTTGTGTACCCTGTATGTAGGCTAATGTATATTTGCACTTGTTCGCGGTTCACTCAATGTTATACTTCATATGCATGTTGAAATTATTTCTCAATATTTATGTTACTGTTATGGTGTGCTTGTCAATTATAATTATACATAGCCTTAAAAATAAATTATGGAAAAATCAGCAGTGGTATTTTTTTTCGATATTTTTTATTCTTCCTAATAGTGTATTTGCTAGTTAATAATGATATGTTAATTGTTGTCACATCAATAATTATTAAATATGACTTCACGATTTCTAAGTTCTAAATGTCGCCGGCATAATTGTCTCCCTTTTCAATAATTACTAACTTAAAATATCTGTAATTAACTATATATGTATATAGCCCCTTTATATCCTAGTAATATTGAGTAATAGGCAAATACGGAAAACACTTGCGTCACCAGCATAATTTAACATAAAATACACCTGCCACCTCCTCACGTTTATGTGATCCTGCTCCTGACACCGAAAATTTCCAAATTCATAGACAAGTACGGGAAATACTGCGCAAAATTCGAAATTTTCGGTATTAGGAGCAGGATTACAGAAACGTGAGGAGGTGGCATTATACTTTATGTTCAATTAGAGTCGCGACCGTAATTCTATATAAAATATACTTGCCACCTCCTCGCGTTTCTGTAATCCTGCTCCTGATACCGAGATGTTCTACATTTATAGGCAAGTGCGGGAAATACTGCGCAAAATTCGAAATTTTCGGTATTAGGAGCAGGATTACAGAAACGTGAGGAGGTGGCATTATACTTTATGTTCAATTAGAGTCGCGACCGTAATTCTATATAAAATATACTTGCCACCTCCTCGCGTTTCTGTAATCCTGCTCCTGATACCGAGATGTTCTACATTTATAGGCAAGTACGGGAAATACTGCGCAAAGTTCGAAATTTTCGGTATTAGGAGCAGGATTACAGAAACGTGAGGAGGTGCCAGGTATATTTTGTTAGATTACTCCGATTACAGAAACCTGTAACGATACTATTGGTATACGGCTATTCAACCATAGATGGCGCCCGTTATTATAATTTAAAATAATATACACCTGCCATCTCCTCACGTTTCTGTGATCCTGCTCCTGATACCGAAAAGTTCTAAATTTATAGGCAAGTAATCAGGATTACAGAAATTCATAAATAGTGGTCTAGAAAACTGGGGAAAAATTTAAAAAAGCTTTTAAAATAAAAGAAATTTTTAATCAGATTTATTCAACTCGTCACGAGAAATACATTCTTTTGTAACATAAATTTTACATAATAAGTAAATATGAATAATTGAGCCTTATTAGAAAAATAATTGATGAAACAACATTACACTGGTAATATAAAATAAACGTCTATTTCTCATCTGTTGTATTCTTATGTGATAATTACTAAACTAGAAAAAATAGTTAAATATGTTCTTCTTCACTGGTTAAATTTTCCACTTTCTCTTCTACTGCTTTTAGCAATCCGGAATCTAACAAGCTTTGATAAGATAGCACGTCCGTCCCTTCCTTATATAATTTTATGCGCGAAGGTGACGTCGCTACTATTTCAGCCATGTGCGCAGTTTCGCAATACGACAAGATGTTATTCAGTACTTCTTTACACTTACTTCCATTCGTTAAAATTATCCCATCTATTGTGGCGATATAATGATCGACGGGAACTTCTAACCAATCCCCTTGCAATTGCCTCGCGTCCTCTTTATTCACGCATTCGAAATTGCCGAAATCAACGAACCAAACGTAAGCTTCTTTGTCGTTGACGTCCTTGATGATTTGCGCCCTGTACCAGTTGGCGTCTTCCGAGTAGCGCGCTATACAAACGCGACCGGCTTCGAAATTTTCCAATGGCGGTTGCTCCGGCGCGAGGAAATTTATGATTTTAGACATTTGTTCGAATTCGTTCTTGCCTTCTTCGAAGATTTTCGAACTGGGAATTTCGAATATAATCCTGTTGTAACTCAAGACGTTTACCACGACAATCCTTAGTCGCCCATCGGTAGTCTGCAGCTCGGATAAAGGGAGTTGCTTGTAGTTCTTCAATTCTATCTCGTCGAAATTAACGTCTTCCCTAGGCTCCGTATCTTCACTAGGTGTATCGGAATCGTCGATTATAACATCTCCATCGGAATCACTATCGATGCTTTCTAATAGGATATTGTTGGTGACTTCGGCGCTTGGGGATTTATTTGTTTTAATAGCCGCCGGTCGATTCATCCTTGATAAATTGTTGGAACACTCCAAAATGAAATTATTTATGTTCTCATCGTCCACGGTTATGATGGCCGGCGTTGGTAATCCGATTATCTCCTGCATAGTCAATCGTACGTGCACCTTTTTATCCACAACTCGCACGTGTAGGGTGTCCAAATCGCACGTGAGCCACTTCTTCTGTTTCGGGTAAACATCGTGCAGCACGACTCTATTCGCAAACACGGGTAGATCGTAGTATAAAATCTCTTTGCTTAAATCTTTCGCGCTGCATTCGTCCTCGTTACCGTAATCCACCATCATTACTTTTATCGTAGAATCGTGCACCTCCAACACTTTCCCTCTGTACCAGTTTTTATTCGCGAAATACCTTACGCTACACATTTCGCCCGGCGACCAAGTCGCCTCGGTGTCTATTTCGATTCCCGAGTTGAAATACGCCAACATCTTTTCTTCCATACTCTTGAGCAACGGTTCCAACTCGATATCGTGCAAGAAAATCTCCCCTTCGTCGTTGACAAAGGTCGGGATCGCCGTGAATTCTCTCGTTTTAAACGGCAACGGAGCCATCCAATCTTTGACTATTTTCTCGGGACATTGCTTTTGCATTTCGATCAGATCGTTCCAATCGACGTGCGAGGAAGTTGAGGGTTTCGGGGCCCCGGCAACTGACGACGATGAAGATGAGCATTCGTGGTCTTCCGTTTCGGTGCTAAGTGAGTTTACTGAACCATTGTCGTCGTTTAGGGATTTATTTATATCGGCATTTTCCATTCTTGTTTTCTCGTTTTTATTCTTTTCTGGTGTGGTTTCTTCATCGTTACTCCCATCTAGGGTTGTTTCTTCGCTATTTTCTTTGAACTTTTCTGTTCCAGTTTTTTTAGCTCGCTTTGATTTTGGGGATTCACCTTTTCTACTTTCCACTTTTTTGCTCCCATTTTCATTTTGGCGTTCGATGTTTGTCGCTTCCACACTCTTGTTAGTATTATTCACGCGAGCCTTTAAAGCCAATCCGTTCTTTAGCAACAGCGTATTGATCGAGTGCAGAAAGGTTTTGGAGCTCTCCAAAGCTCCGCCCGGTAAAAATTCCGTATACCAAATGACGACGGGCATGGATTTCCTTTCCTTGTCGATCAGACCTTTTCTAGCCAAGTAGAGTTTGGTATTTTTCCGCAGCACGTCTTGCAGAAACTCGCACGCCATCGCAGACCATTTTCGCGTACCTCCGGCCGGGGTTATATCCGCCAGATGGCAGCGTATAGCGAATTCGGGATCTTTGGTGAATTTCGCATCTAAAATCCCCAACTGTTTTCCCCTAGCTTCGATTTTTATCGCGTAGTCTCTCAAGGACACGGCGTACCTGTTATTATTTAGTGCTTCGACTATGACACCTCTGTAATAGCGTTTCCTGTGGTAAACGACGCAAGCGTAACCCACCTCCCACTGTATCGCTTCCAAAGCGCACTTGCTATAGTAGTCCTTTAGCTCCAACTGAAATGCGTGCAACCTCTCCTTATTCTCGGAAAACATTACGTAGATGAGATCCGGATTTTCCGCCGAAATTATCTCGATGGGCTTCTTCAAGACGTTGCTGGGAATTTTCTCTTCGTCGGAGTCTACGTCGTTAGTGACAGATTCCGGGTTGCTGGTGGCTTGTATCGTCTTCAACATCGATATGGTGAAGCTCTCGTCGGCGGCTTTTTCGCGTTCGTAGGCGATTTGAGGCCATTCCGTCGTAGTGGATCTAAAAATTTAATTCGAATTAGAAGTGGGGACGAAACAACTGGTTTTCAAATAGCCGTACAGATCTCCCGTCGATTCTGCAACGCCCTCTTTGACTAGCATGGCGTTGACGCACAAGTGCACACTAGGGAAACATTCGAAAAAGACTACCTCGGGTGGATTTGAGGTTTCACTAATCACCATCTTCAGTATGGTTTCGGATTCGATGTATTTGGCGAAGAAGAGCACTGATTTTGCTGACCACGTGTCGGTATCGGCGTCGTGTGGTGGAATTACGTGCGTCATTTTTACCAATTTTGCCTACGAAAAATAAAATTAATTGTAAATTATATAAAAATACCATTTTTGATACTTTACTGTGAAAAAATGATTAACGAAATTATGGAAAACAATAAATTTCTATTTTGATTTTCACTTTGTTGTCGATCTATTTAAACTATTAAAACTTTTGCCTATCAATTGTTATTACGTCGTCCATTAAAAAAAATATTGAGTTATATTAATGTACCTGACAATCTTGTGCCACAAATTGTCCGTCCAACTTCCTAATCTGATCCCACGGGACTATGATAACATTCCCGATGTCTACCAAACGTACTGTTACCATACCCCCACCCTCCATACTGTCAACTATCACACCGCGTCGCCAACAATTCGAGTGCTCGCCACCGTAGCGAGCAGCCACCGCCATCTCTGTTTTGGGCGAGTAAACGTAGCCCTTTTTGTTGTTCTGGTAGAAAGTATCCATGGTCTCGTGCAACTTGCTGAGGTCGTATCTACCACTTTTCTGGAAAGAAGAATTAATTCTAAAATCATTCTATTTAGGACGGACGGTAAAAGGAAACTTACAGTAGTGACGTATATGTTGTAAGGGTCGATCACGTAGCTTATCACCACATCTACGCTATCTTCTTTTTTGTATTGTTCCGTCTTATTGTATAACTTGACAAATTCAACGTTCCGCAGTTGCTGCATATTAACAAAAAATAAATAAAATAATAAACAGATTTGAAATATTGAAAATTACTAAAGCCAGATAAAGTTAAATTCGTGAGCAGAAATAAAGGGAAATAGTAAGAAAAGAGAGTGATAAGAAGGAGTGAGGTGAAAGAAGTATTGGAAAGAGAAAAAAGGAGGGATAAGGTCGCAGGTGGAAGAGAGAAGTGGGTGGAACACATATTCACACATACACAAGTTATATTTTATAAGGTATCTGATATTATTTCATTCGTTAAATTATATGTGCGTATTATTGGTAAAGTAACATTTGAAAATTATACTTTCAAACACATCTTTAAGTTTCTTGATATAATTTTTGATAAATTACAATTTTTGAATAAGTCATTAATATATTAGTCTAACAATTGTCAATTATTAATTTTTCAGAAAATGCCAGACTCGTGTCAATTTAACACGTACAACAGAACCTAAGTTTGTAATTATTATTCAAAATTCATTAATAAATTATATTATTACCATTTTGAAACACAGCAATATATCATCTTACAATATATTGACTAATTCGGGGCACGCATTTCAGTAATAGAGGATTTCCATTGTCAACCGGATACAATGGGAATTCCCGAATCAATTTCTTACGGTAAGGAGTGAAAATCGTAAAAAAAGCGAAAATCAAAGAATATTCAAGATCCCTTACCTTTCTGATTTTATCCAAATCAGTGGGGGACTTGTAATACGGTAACCCGTACCCCAGAAACTTCAAAGCGTCTCTCACGGAAGTATCGCAATCGGTAGTGATCAGATCGACTTCCATAATATCCGCTGACGCTTTAGTTACTATCATCAACAGTTCATTGTCGGCGATAATTTTGGTCATGAGATACACGGCCTTAGGATCCCAGTCCCCCTTTTCGTTAGGTGGATACAGGTCGAAGAATTTGCATAGGATGGCAAACGGTGGTTTTCTCTTCATTTCCGGGGGAATCCCTAAAATGCTGTCGAGTTGAACGGGGAAATAAATAACCTTTAGACTTGCAACTCTGGGGATGAGTGGAGTACTTACTCCTCCTTTCTAACTGTAGTTCTGTTACCGTAGTCTATGAAGTATACAGTATACATGTTCTGTAAATCCATCTTCTCCGTTACGCGACCTCTACACCAGTGGGTCTGGCCTTCGGAAATGTATTTTACCAAATACAAAGAATCTAGAAGGATTTTTAATGTGGTTTTCTTAAAGATCATATTTAAAATCATATACGAACTTTACCCGAGTTCACTACAATAAATGTAGGACCTATATGTATTGTTATGAATCATGGACTACCATGAAATTTATAATTAAAGTGATAAAATAACTGCTACCAAATTACAAACACAATAAGTTGATAATAAATTTTTCAAACGGATATATCTACGAATGACCAATCGAACTGTTAATAATACACAGTATTTACGACCGTAGGGGTACATCTGTTTTGTGCGCACAAAACAGATGTACCCCTACGGTCGTAAATTTACTAACTGCCATTCGAGGCAAGAAAATTCCTTTCGGGCGGTTTTTACGCCAACTACAAGTGTAATAAGTATAGATATAAAATGCCGGTGCGTCGCATGTTTTTATTTCTGGGGTCGCCGTGCTGGCGACGGCAATTAATGCTTTTGCTGGCGTTGTGATTTCCGGTAGTCCATGCGGATAAACAATTTTTAACGGTTATAAAGAGAGACGCGTATATCGTTTCTTTTCTTAAACGTGCATGTGAGATTTGACTTTCGTTCATTCGGGAATTGGTCGAGAATGGGAGCCGACGTGCTCTTGAAACATATGTACCGAATTTTATTAAATTAATTTGTGCGGTATGGATTTTCCCGATACTGTGTACTAGTGATACCAGCCCACAGTCCTTGCAATTCTTTCACGAATCGAACTATTGTTTACTTACTAATTTCCGGTGTTTGTACTGAAATCAGGGCAGAATTAGATTTGACATGTTTCTGTATATTGTTGGAGAGTCGATTCAGAGTGTTGGTCATCTTCAGTAACTGGACGTAGAAACAATCTGGGGACGCTATGTGGGTAACTCTGACAGTTTCTCTGTCACCTGTAATCCAATAATTATGGAGTTGAGATGATTTAAATCATTTGAAAAAAATCAAAACAAAATATGAATTGTTTCTTCTAATAGCCTTTTATATTTTTTGTACTATGTATTTAAAGAATACATTGTTGAATAAAAAATAAAAAAAAAGATTACATTTTTCATTTTTAACAGAGGCATTACTTAAAATATTTTCTAAATACAAAAAAAAAAATTCATGTTTATTAATTTTTTTTTATATTTTTTTTTATATAAAACATATATCGGTTTCGATATATGTTTTATTAATACAAAATATATCCTTCCGAAGATTAACTTATTTAACAGGAAATATAAAAAATATATTTTTAAAATCTTATTAGGTATTATAATTACAGTTGGTCACTAGCGCCAACAGGCAGGGGCGGAAACGATATCTGTTGTGTATACATGTGCACTGACGTAAATACTATTTCGTTCTACGATTGTTTTAGAAATGTTACATAATTTATAGCAGAAATTTCACGGAAGGCTTTTAATACGGTAACTGTTTGAGTGCATAGAATGTATTTTTCACCATTTGTTATGTGTAAACTTTCATGTTTGATAGTGGCGTTCCAAGAACAGGATTGTTCTCGGAGTGCTACGATTGACACTATATTTTTTCCTTTGTGGTTTTCTGCTGAGGATGGCAACTTAGTTGCCGAAATGCGTATTCAGAGTTCTTTACTCAACAGGGAATCCTGGCACGTGTAAGTCAGTCACTGATTAGGCGCTGTCAAGAATGCATTGACGCAGGAGGTGGATATTTTCAAGAATTGCTGTACTTTAACCAGTGTTATTATATTACTTCAATATCTGTAACAGTTAAGGTAATTTTCAAAATCATTCAAGGATTGTAGCGTAAGAATTTCTTTTTGTTAGAGCGCGTCTGTATTATTTGGCAAATGTTACACAAAACAACCTGTATATGTAAATATTTATCAAATTCATTACTGCGTCCAAACGATAGTGCAGCAGATTTGGTACCTTTCTGTAGGGGAGGCATCTCAACGTCTTTTTCTTTGGGAGTGACAGGAGGAGTGGCCTTCTTCTGAGGAGCCGTTTTCTCGCCCGTAGACATCCAACTAATTATGGATTGCTGATCAGTCTTGGATTTTTGCCCATCAGACCTATCGGTGGCATCTTCGCAAATTCACGAATGGTAAATACAAAAACAAAATGCTTATTAATTACATTGGAGACATAATTAACTTCAAATTACATAGAAATATCGCATTAAATATAAAGCGAGTACATACTACCAAATATACTACCAAATATTATATACAATAACACTGCTACGTTAAGAAACTGCAAAGGTGTAAGGTGTCGGAAGTAGGGTGTTATTGTTTTTAAATTTAGCTTTGTTTTATTCATTTCTAAGAACTTTATAGCAAAAATAAATTCTTTCATTTCGTTTAAAATTGTACCAAGGCATTAAACCTTAAATACAATAGGCTGTCCCTATTTGCTTGCTCGCAACTGTATATGGTCAATGGTTAGTTCCACTAGCGAAACACAGATGTCGCCAATAGTCGCATGTTAGAGGACCGAACAAATATATTGAAATATGTCAAATGATCTGATTTACGCTAATGTCAAAATGTGACAACTGCACATATGAGTATTATTAATGTTAATGTTCGATGTCTTACATCAGATTAATGTAACCATGAAACTTTTCAAAAATGATATGACAAGAGATTTAATAGATTAAACATAGGCGAAAATTAAATTACAAATATCAAAATCCTAGTGCAGGTTGTAAGTAGAATTTTGTAAATGAGTAATAAAAGAAATACAACGAATTTTGACAATATTTGAATTCACAAATACCTTAACTACCCTTCTTTTTCCATCGTCTAGTAATGCACCAATTATAGTGAGCTTCACGATAAATCAAAATAACTTGTATAAAGATAATAGGGTTATACGAATTATCAGAATGGGAATCTTTAAGTACCGAAGCAAACACTGCAGGGTCGCATTAAGGTAAAATATTCTTAAGCCCGATTTTATAATAATACCAATACATTGTATTATTAAAAAAATATATTTGTATTATCACTCTTGTAATAAAATTCTAACACCCAAAAGGTGTCAGAACAAGGACGCCACAAACCGAAAGGTACAATAAAACCCACCCCAATGATATCCACCCTTCTCGGGGTCGCTCCGACCAGCTCAGTGAAGACGGCGGGGTTAGAGGGGTTGGCGCCACCTCCGTGAGAAAAACGTTATTTTCCCCGAGATCCAACGTACGGAGGAACGCGAGTGAATATCCTCCGAGTGAATAATTCTTACTAGTTCAAATAAGCACGTCAACTTTGGTGTATAAATAGAACTGTATTCATATGAATATATAAAAAAAAATCAAGTAAAACAAAGAAAAGGTTGCGATATTAATTTAGTTTAATGTTGACATTGGTTCTGCCGGAGTGAAGCTCCTTAAAACCATAGAATATATAGATGGGTGATCACTCAACTTTACACTCATATATAAAATGGCTGAAGGCCGTTAAATTATCAAATTAAAATTAATGCCAGCACAAAAGATATATATTTAAAGGTACAAGGCTTCTGATGAATGCCAATTGTTTAAAGAAAAAGGTAACTCCGACCTGTTCGGCGACTCCGTACCTCCGATCTGGCTCACCGGCCTCCGATGGAAGGTTATCGGCCACTCCAAGTCCAGCAATCCGCGTCCCACTGGCTGGCTGGTATGGAATTCCTTTTGGAAGTCCCGAGGGTGGTCGGTATACCCCAATAATACACAAATTTCCCAAACTTCCCCTTAATATATGCTCAGGTACTAAAATAACCCCCAAATAAAAAAATAGGGTACAGGAAAAAAAAGCCCTAAAAATACATTTGGTATTACCACGTGTCATCAACAAAATAAAATACAAAGATTAGGAAGGATTAGCA
>JARFOC010056063.1:0-19087 GCA_031763485.1 Osmoderma eremita | reverse complement strand
GAAATGTATATTCAGCACCAGGAACAAATGCGTTATCATCACCAGCATGAACTAATGCAAAACGAGGTCCAAGCCCGGTTGGGGATTTCAAACCGGTAGTTAATCCGTGGATAAAAGCTTGTCGACTATTTTGAATTGTAGTGTGTCTCCAAGTTTTATTTACTGCATGCCCTGTATTCACTAATGGTTCATCAGTATATATTATGGTTCGATCTGAAATGATTAAAGTTTCAGAAATGTCAAATAGCGAGAACTAAATTGTACCTTCTTCTCTAACTTTTTTGATCTCTGGTAAGTATTTGTGCCTCCACCGTCGTCCACCATGTCGTCTCGTTCGATGAGTATACTTTTAGGTCCTGCTTTTTTAAATTCGAAACCTATATTGTGTAATAAAATCTATGTAAAGTTGCTTGACTGAAGTTAGGGAGATCATCATCACCATTGACAGCAGCAAAAATTGCATTTAATCAAGGTGGCATATTCTGTATAAAAAAACTATGCACTTTACGTCGAATAGGTGCTTGGGTGTTCTTATCACATGTTATATATATTGTCAGTCATTTAGTTGTATGCCTTTCCTTTTCTTGGGGCTTAGTTTGCTGCTCCTGTTTTATATTATATATTGTACGCTCTGAGCAACCCAAGGCTTTACTTGCTTCTTGAACGGCAGCACTCATATTAATAGTTGCATTAAAATAATTTAAAGCATTTGCAATCATACACTTCTCCTTCAGGCTAAATTTTTCTCCCTTACGCCGCTCTCTCCCTACAGGCTCCATTAATGCAGTGAAAACTGTAATTAAATGTATAGGTTATAAAATTTCTAAAAATCAAAAAATATATCCATATTAACCTGTGCACGCTCGAAACAGATGGAAACGTTGTGAAAAGAACGATTTGCACAACTATATATAAACAAATTAACGTGGAATTTAACTAAAAATATTTTAAAACTACGACGATAACGATTGACAGCAGTTGATGGTAATAGACAGATAGATAGGTACTTTGCCGACGCCGACATATGTAATAAGTTGCAACATAGCAATCGGAAGTGAAGATAGCGCTAATGACAGCAACTAAGGATGGTAAGAGATTAAAGTTACTATTATATCCCATACTGCATACTGAGGTTGAAACGATCTATACAAGACAATATAAAACTGCCTAAAATAGTGTTCTTTATCAGAAACCGAATATTAAAGTTACTGACTGTACATAACTTACTTATTTTGTCTTTCTATTCTAAAGAAGAAACAAATTATATTTTATTCTTAGCTCAATTCATTAAGTGTATTATTTCATAAAGAGTTTAAATTTAATGATGAGTGTATATTTTTAGTATCTAATAGAATGTAATAGCAAATATTGTAATTTGCTATTATAAACTCAACGTTGCCGTTTACTGCGGAAGACCTTCATAGGTTTCCATTCTTCTTCCACGTTAAAAATATATATGTAATACATAAATTGAGGGGGTATCAACGTTATTTTAATTTAGTCTCTTCCAGTGCTTAACGTTCAATTCCTTCAATTTTTAATCGTGTGGAATTCATGTATTTATTCCATTTTTAAAACTATCTACAATCATATCATCACTATTACATTTTATTATGAAATAATTTTGATAAAAAATTTGACAATCACAGATTGATACTTAATTTCAAATCTAAACAATTATTATGACAAACTAACCAATGATAAGTACTATTGTTTAATCATATCTGATAAAAGAAATATATATATGTGATAACATTGAACATATTCAGAACGCACGTCTGATTCCTATCTAATGTTATTTTTGTGGTTTCAAAAAGGGCTTTTTTTTTTAGAAAACTACGATATAATTTTCAGTGGCTATCAAATCAGTAAACTATTAAATCTGACGTAAACAATTTATTTGTGGGTAAAGACATCCAGAGGAGCAAAATTTACGATTTTGAACAATCAATGCAGAAATGCTATCGCAAAAACACCTTCTAAAGCCCGAAAAGAAGTTTGCTATTATATTGACAATGAGGTAACATTTTGTAAGTTTTTGATTTTAGTAACTTGGTGATCAGGGTGAATTCGAACAAATTAGTTACTTTTGTTCGAGTCTTCACATTGTTATCTAATCATGCAAAGAATCTGTTCCGCCGCGTTTGGTAAATTTGAGGATTTGTGGCCGTTTCGTGCGTTCCACAATTTTTTTTCCTTTCGGGGCGTTCAGTTTGTAGATGGGAAGTGAATATGTTTTTGAATTGTAGTTTCGTGCGTCAATTTTATATTTTACAGGAGATAGGGAAAATTAAAACAAAAAAGTACCTTTAACTCTATCTAGAGTAACATTTATCTAATCTCAATGTTATACAATACTTAATTCAAATTGAAAGTAAATCAATCTATAATTTTACAATATATTTCAGCTTGTCCAATGTGTCACTAAGATTTTGTCTATTTAGAATTAGGTCACTTACAACTATTTTTAACCGCCTATCTAATTCACAGTATTTTTTTGCTCTTTTAGAGGTACTTATGCATACACGATTTTGCAGGAAAACAATATTATAATAGTGCATTTCTTCCTGAAGAACTTTCATTAATTCAAATATATTGGAATGTGCTTTTCCGATCCGTCCGTTGAGCCTGTTATGCCATCCTTGTACAGAATTTGTAGTCCGATGACGTTCTCCATCGCAAGTCCATATTCGGCGAGAATTATCAATCCATTGATCTACAAAATAATCGTTAAATTTAGCAATGGCTTCATCGGTGGGAGAATTTTCCATTATACAGAGCCAACCATCTATAACTTTATCTTCTGGTAGATGAGCTAATGCAGCTTCCTTACGCGGTTTCTTACTTCCTCGTTTTCCTTATACAAGTTTGTTAGACCTAGATCTTGTACTTTACGCCAAAGGGCTTGATTAAAATGAAAGTTACATCCTTTGATAACTGTAGCCGGAAAAAAATTCTTCGAAAGCATTAGTTGCGGCAACTTCAAAATCCAAAATACATTTTTTGGTAAGAAATTCTTTTTTAATTAGAAGAAAAATCGTTTATACGTGCCCTCTTTCTCGTCGAGTAGCATGGTATATACGGCAGGAATGATGTTTGTTCTTTCTTCTGTACCAATACCCACGTGAATTCTATATAATTGGCAAAACATTGAACTACTGCTTCTAAAAGTCTCATCGAATAGGAAGCAAGAACTTCCTGCTAATAAATTAACTCCGTCCATTGCAAATACAAGAATCCTGTCTTCCATACCATCGTCAATTATGTCATACTCTTTCATAAACTCGGGGACCTCTATATCTGCTCCTCTTTTTCGGAAGCAAGCCAATGCCTAGCGATTTGTGTCGCTCATTATATAATGCATGTTTCACTGCTCTAAAGTGTGGAATATTTGTAACGAAATCCAAACCTCTTTCCTTAGCAACCATCATCTCTTGCTGATATATTTGCGATACTGGTGTCATTTCTTCTCTTGCTCTCATTATAGCTTTATGTAAACACATCGACTTCATTTTTTGCAATATCCGAAACACAATTATGGCTTTTCTCACTTATAACTTTTGATTTTACTTCATCCCTAGCAATCGTTCCTGGACAGTTTTTTGCTTTTAGGTTGAACTTGTAGCCATAATACAGGATGACTGGTTTTCCACGTTCTGATTCTATCACTTCCATCACAAACAACGTAATAATAACGTTACTGCACTTACAAGATTTCGGAAGAACTAATTTATTTTAGTAAAATTGCAACATTTCATATCATCCCTATATTGGTGGAGCATATTGTAAGCATTTATGCAATTACAAGTAATTATAAATTCACAACAAATTGATTCTTAATCTGTTAACATTCCCTTAACAACTTTCACCTCTTATGCAAGTGATTATATATTCAAACCTGTACCTTAATTCCTAGTCAAGTTTAATGTAAAGATAATTCTTAATCCGTTGATGAGTTCAATAACTATCTCTCAATGGAGGCTGAATACTTTTATTCGTTTCTGCAAATTTTACGCACGAAATGGGATTTAAGAAAAAGAAATACAATTCGGACGCCCCATTTTTTTTATTTTTCGAAGCCCGAAAGGGGAACGCACGGAACGGGAAGAGACCGAATTTGAACATTTGTTAAAAGACAATATTAGACACCTAATTTTATGCCTAGTAAAATAATGTGGTATTTGTACAAATTTCAATTTTATTTAAACATATCTTTCATTATTTTGATTGAAAAGAGATATTTTTACATCTAAAATAAAGAAATATTTATTTAACAAGTGAAACCAAAACACTTTTTGATGAAACAATTAAATAACAATAATAATTCTTTATACCCAACAGACGGACATATAATTATAGGGGATTCAACAATTAAAACATTAGTTAAATAATAATTTAACAAATTTAACTGATACTGGCTGTCTTGCATTTATTAAGCAAAAGTGGCAACAAAGAAGAGTTGATATCTATTAGTTCTTAAACCTGTTAAAGGACTACATGGCCTATACAGGGGCGATCTACGGTTTTCAAGTATAACTTTTTTTGGGTTTTGCTTGAGGGACGTGCTACAATAAATGTTATCTCATGTACCAATTTAGGTGCGACCAAGTGAGAGTGTTATAAAGAAGTTTAATATCAATAATGTATCGGCGAAGTTCAAGTGATCATATAGCTTCAAGATTAATACCGTGAGCTGGATAGATACTTACCTTTAATTTAAAAATATAATATATATAAACCAAAATTGCCCACAAGGATGTAAAGTTAGCTTTGTTTCAACTCTGGATAAAATTGATCCAATTCTTTCTGTCCATTGCCATGGTATTCCCACTATCGGAATTGTCTACGCTCTATGTAATTTTCTACTGCTTCTTCTTCTAGTTTTTCTCTGACGTCTTGGTTTCTAACTCTCTCGACTCTAGCAATCCCCTGAACCCTTCGTAAATACCTCATTTCCGCTGCACGTATCATCCTTTTTGTTTTCTTTTTGTGTTAAAACCTACGATTCACAACTGAAAGTAAGGATGGGTCTGTAAATGGCTTTGTAAACTTTCATTTTCGTTTGTTTGTTGACTTCTTTTCTATTATAAGGCATTTTATTATTGCTTCGTATACTTTATTGGCCTTCTCTATTCTCTTAGTCAGTTCGATTTCCTGTCTTCCTGTTTCTTCTATAGTTGTTTCCAAATATTCAAAACTTTTAACCTGTTCTATTCTTTCCTCTACGACCTTAATTTGAATTTGTGTTTGCATTTCTATGGCTATGACTTTTCTTCTTGCTTTATTCATCTTCATCCCATTTCTTTTTAATGCTTTGTTCCAAATATTTAAATTTAGCTCAAAATCTTTTCCTCTCCCTGCAATAATTGCTATATCGTCTGCAAAAATGCACTCTGCGATGTCTACTCTTTCAAGATTCCTATGGCCTACATTTAGTGGTTTTGTCATCCGCTTAGTTTCTTGTTTTAAATCGTCCATAAAAGCGATGAAAGGGAGTGGACTTAGACTTACTCCCTGCTGTACTCCATGCTTAATGCTGAACGTTTCCGACTTCATGTTTTTACTTATGACACTGCTTCTGGTTTTCTCATATGGACATTTAGTAACTCTAATCCATTTACAGTTTACGTTTCTATTTCTTAAACTTTGCCATATTTTATTTCTGGGAATTTGATCAAAGGCTTTCTCTATATCAGTAAACCTTGTTTATAATTTGTGGTTTATGGTAAACACATTGTTTGGGGAACTTCTATTTCCGCGGAATCCCCTCTGTTCTTCGTCTAAAGTTAGTTCAATTTGTTTTCTTAATCGTCTTTCTACATTCTCTTCAAATATTTTCATTGTTGTACTAACTAGCGTTATGCCTCTGTAGTTTTCACAGTTTTTTTGTCGCCTTTCTTGAGCAGTGGTACGATTAATCCAATTTCCCACTCATGCGGCACTTCTTCCTTTTCCCAAACTTCATTAAAAATTCTTAACAAAATTTTGTACCTGTTTGGCTCATGTTTTTATCATTTTCTCTGTGATTTTATCATTCCCCGGTGCTTTATCATTTTTGAGACTTCGTATTGCACCTGTTAATTCTACTAATGTTATCCTATTATCCTCATTCGTGTATTCATTTACCTCCTCATGCGTCTCTGATTTCTCCCCTTCCTGATCTGTATCATAACTTGCACTATACAGTTTTTGAAAATGTTCCATTCTCCTTTTCATAACTCTCTTTCGTCTGTAAGCACATTCTCTTGATCGTTTTTAATTATCAGATTTTCAATTTTTTTATTGCTCCTCAATTTTTTTAGTACTCTAAAGAACAGTTTTTGATTAGGTACTTTTATTATCTTTCTCTAAATTAAAATATAATAATTTTAGAAATCTTCGTCGAACCTTGCCTAACGTATCGGAATAAGTTTTAAACAGAATTCCATATAATTGATTGTATTATTTTACATTGTATAAACTCTTATTGAAACTGAATAACGGGTGATTTTGTTTACGAAAATGAAAAAAGAACGTTAAATTTACATTATATAGATAAGTTTAATTTAATTCAGCACTCACTATTTACACACTTACAAACACATATATTATGTTAGATAAGATAATAAGTAGATCTTTATAGCAACGGTAACAATTGTTTCATTTTTTCAAACTTTCCTGGCAGTTTTGATAGATTTTCCTATAACTGCTGATTTCATGCATTTTATTCTGAAACGGCAGTATTATTAAGCGCTATTAGTGGTGAATAATACGCAAATACAGTAGGTAATTAAACGCTAGTATACATTACGCTTGAGGCCATACTATTATTGCAAATTTAAGAAACTTTCACAAAGCAATGCTACGGATGCTTAAACCTCTGGCTATGTGTTAGATTATCGTGTACTAAACCTGTAATCTTGTATAATAAAACACTTGGATTTGTGCTGAGAGCTACTAAGAGAATCCCCTAAATTACCTGGAATTATAGTATTATTTATTACATCCTTTAAGTCATTAGTATTCACCGGAGTTATGAGTTATATGTATATTACAGTGAAACTTAAATCATTCAGATTGTTTTTAGCAAAAAAATTAGACCGATTGAAGGGGTATAGAACGAAGTTTCATTTTAAGGCATATTTGGTTTAGCAAAGGTGCAAGATATTTCAGAAGAATAATGCTTCAAAGCATCAAAGTTGATTATGCTAATTTTGGAAAATAAACAGCGAGATAACTATGTACATTTTTCAACATTATTTAACACTAAGCTTCTTTTCGATTTAAACAAACTTGATTCTCACTCAAAATCCAATTGCAAATGCTGTTCACTTAATAGCCTATGACTTCGTTGTTAAGCGAATGCGTCGCTAAGCGAGGGAATTAATCATCAGATTCATAATTTATGACACCATCTATGAAGCAATTCTGGTGGTTAAATAATTGGCCCAATATTAGCATGGACAAAATTTGTCAAGCACTGATTAACAATAACAACACCTGTCTTCAAAGTCGCAAGATCTCAATACCACGGGGTCACTGGAGATCCCATGCGTAAAGAGAGAGTAATTTTTTTATTGAAATTTTACAAAAAGTTCACTTTTTCTAACATATTCTTCCTTGCACAATTGTTATAGCTCACATAATTTTGCTCAAAAATGTAAAAGTTACACGTACCGCCATTGGGGTTACCAGTAACCCCAATTATCAAGCATGATATTTTGTCATGCCTCTTCTATTTCTTTATTTATTTTAAAGTTTACGTATGTCGAAACGTTTCTTAAGGATGTAGTGTTTTCTGACGTATTCTCTGCTCGTACTTCCGCGGTTTCTGTGCGGGTGGTAGAATTTCAATGTTTTTTTTTGACTGCGAATCGTCCAAGTATTGAGAACGCGTGCATACAATTTGTACTGTCCTTACTTATGCCTTCAGTAATCATAGCCGTCTTAAGTCAAGTGGGGGCCCTGGGCACTGGAATGCATGGGGCTCTTTCGAGAGGAAATTTATTTCTTTAAGCACGTCGCTTTCAATGGACATCAGCGATACCAAACGGATCTTATGCCTACACATTTCTTTTCTTATACAAATAATCCATCCCTAATTAACGGTGTTGCGTACTTGTGGGACAACATAAACAAGGTGGACTGTATTTAAATTGTTTAATTACACTTGTTACACTTCATAATAATTGTTGACATAGTTCAAACTTGTTACTTGTTACTCGTATATTAAAAAAAAAACTTCTATTCTCTCTACCTGCTCTTGCAGTACTGGTTCAAAAGGATACCCTTGGTGCACCCTTAAGAATGCCATCGAATTGGCGGTGAATTTGAATTTGCCTACCAGTTTGCGCCTTAACAAACGGTCTAGTTGACTAAGCACAGAATTTATTATAACCTAACAATAAACAATTTAGTAGGGCCAAGCGAATAATTTCGAACGCTTTGGTATATAAAGTAAGCAAAACAATTTTTCGCAGATTGCCTAAGACTAATGATAAAGACTAGTGATAAAGAAGTATGATAGGTACTGCGGGCCGAAAAGTAAATTTGATACAGTGTTACTGGCCACAAACATAAAAAAAACGAGTCGGTAACCACTACGAAAAGTTATGTATCAAAAGGGAGCAACAAAGAGATATTTTCACGGAATCTAGTGGCAAATGTACAAAGCTGCTAGTTTAAATTGTCAAGGCGTGCCCTGATTGGCTCCTTGAACTTAAAAATCACTAGCGCACTCTGACTGGTTCCTTCTATTTACAGGATTAGAATTATTTCTATTTCCCGATGTTCTTTCTCGCCCCAGAATATTGGAGACATTGGAATTTTTGCGAATAAATGTGGTTGTATAAGTAAGTGTGTAAATAAGTACTTTTCAGTTTTAGATTATCTACGCTTGAGTTTAAATCTTGTGTATGTGATTACTGTAAGAATTGTTGTGCTTGTAATTTAAATTTAATAGCTTGTTTCATAGACTGAATTAGATAATTGGAAAGTGAGTGTTATTTAAATCTTATCGAACCCAAGTTCATTTCCGAAATTTAAGTTCGTGACAATATGCTAAGCGAAACGTTGACACAATTTGCAGTAGTTTTCGCCTAGTTTATTTTATCTTTTTTAGATAATGTTGTAAACCACGTCTTTCTGTGGACTAATGTAGAAAGTCAACTAAAGTATTTGCGTTAAAATCTGGATGTCGAGGAGTTTCTACGTTTTGTTGGATGACAGGAGTTTACAAACCTCATAACGAAGGAATTATTGGTGGAATGTCGAAGTTGAGACGCCTTATATTAAAAAAAAATTATGAGCAGAAACAAGTTCACCGCAATTTTTCAATGTCCGCGTTTTGATAAGCTGAACCCTTAAGAAAAAATCGCCGATTAGTCCATTGAATTGTTATATTATACGGGTTCTGAAGGAAGAGTGGAAACAAAGAAAGGATACAAACGAAGGGAATTTCTGAAGCAGCTATGGGAGAAGGATTAGTTACTACTGGAGCAATCGCATAAGAAGCTTCAATATCACAAGGCCATCGGAAAAAATCGAGAATTAGAACGTGGTGGAGACTGGAAATGCTCTAGAAATTTCGACAGAAAATATTTCAAGAGATATCGAAACTGCAATCGATTAATAAAACTATTAATCTGATCATTACCCTTTAATATAATTTACTAAAAAAATATAGTATTATAAAACATTTAAATTTGTTTAATAATTTTTGTATGTAACCAAATAAATTTTTTTTCCCAAATATTAATATCCCGTTTACCAGAAAGTTTTAGGATCATTATTGACCCCACGGGTATCATGCGTTACAATAAAATTCGGTATAATGAAGGTATCAGACTCAGTATATGGAATAAATTCAATTCATTCAATACGATGCTTTTTTGGAAAAAAGTTTTCGAACCTAATTTTTTTTTATCATCGATATTTTGAGTTATTTCATTCTTGCATTCCAAGTTTAAATTTTGCACTTTTCTTGTTAAAAACATAACCAAATTCTTCATAGCGCTGTTTTGCCAACACAAATAATATTTCGGTACCAAATTCCGCTATACTTTCGTAATAAATAAAGTTTCTTAGTAAAGTAAAATTTTTCATGGTTATGCATTATTCGTTAGAAAAAATAAATTATAGTAGTTGTTGGTGACAACACCGAAGAAGTAATTTCGCTGAATATCGATGGTTCTAACATTCTAACCTATAATTTGGATTAGTTTATCATAAATTATATTACTGTATATTGCTAGCTTACCTTCAGGTAAAAGAAATTAAACGAAGTAGTTAAAAAAAAAAAAAACTTAATGATGGAATGAAAACGACAGAAAAATAGCATGGATTACAAAACACACGTAAAAAGACCCAAATAAAATGAACGACAAAAGACAACTAGCGCAATTACGAGTGAATATTGAACTATAATAGATCAGCTGTTCGTCACTGAAATATTTAGAACGGTCTGATTGTATTTCTGTCATTCTCTCACCATATTTACCTCTTTTTTAAGACGAAAACTGGTCACTGCGTCGATCTTACCAGATAATGCAGGACTCTACCTATGTGTAACGTTACAAAATGGCACGACATGTATGCACTATTAATTATTCCATTGACTAGCTAAGGAAATATCACAATTGAAAATATAAAGCTGTTTGGCTTCAACATTGATTCAATCCTGAATTTTTGTCAAATTTAATGATCCTGCTGAAGAAAAAAAGGACGCCAGTTATAAAGTCGTATAGATTTTGATATTAATACTATTTATAATTGAAAAAATACCCTATCGAATCTGCGACGTATGCCATAAGTGTCTAATGTAGTCTCGAGTGCCGCGCTCTTGCAATGCCCGATAAATGGGTATGTGGCAAAATTTTTATTTGTTTGCATGCCAACAGTTGTTTACATTTAACGTCTCTATCCGCCATATACTATTAGTGATCGCCACGGTGAAAACTATATTTGAACGCCGACAACGTAGTAGATTGAAGTAGTACGTTGGACCTTTACGATAATCTATCTCTGTCGAAATATTTGCTACATGTTCGGCATGTCTATTTCTTCGCGAAATTTGTCTAGCTTAAGATGCCATTGGCTAACGATTTTAAGTATGTATTGTTACTGATGCCCCCTTTTGATTTTATGATGTTTATTATTGCTTAGTCGATGTTACGTGCCTAATAATGAAAGGTATGATGCCTGTCGAAATTGATCAATAATATGGACAACGGATGCATGTTGTTCTTGCAAATATTGTGATTATAAATTTTTGTTTATGTTGACAGTTGTCAACCGTCACTTTATTTATTGCGGTTACATTTTGTTTACGTACACAGTGCGGACGTAAATCGTGTCCCCCCTTCGTAACTTTTAAAAGGGATGAGATAGAGAAACGAAACAAAGACGAGGTGAAATTAGAAGCAAATTATGATATTTTGGTTATAGCGAGATGCACTTGACGCAAAACGTAAGATAGATGGCGTTGTTATCTTTAAAATTTTAAATGGAAAGTATGTTCATATAGAACCTCATTTGTTGTAAGATATTTTTATTATGTTTACGCCTATGTAAACAGTTTTACGATTCTCTTTGTTTTTACGGACATATCCGCAATAAAAGATAGAGACACTTTACCTTTAGGATAACCCTCGTATTTATTGAATGGTGCATGTTTCCTAGGATTTATTTCTCACAGTATTAACAATATTTAATTTGATTATTACAATTGTATGCTCTCGTCCTCTAGCAGAAAACGTTGTGGCAATAATGATTTTCGCTATGTCAGGTGTACTGTCAGAAATAAATCGGCATAAATTATATTTTGACGTCTATTTGAAATTATAAAATTCGTTTCCTAGGAAACATGCACCATTAAATAAATACGGGGGTTATCAGAAAGGTAAAGTGCCTTTATCTTTTATTGCGGATTTGTCCGTAAAAATATAGAAAATCGTAAAACTGTTTACATAGGCGTAAACGTAATAAAAATATCTTACAAATGAGGTTTTATACGAACATACTTTCCATTTAAAATTTTGAAGATAACAACGCCATCTATCTTACGTTTTGAGTCCAGTACATCGCGCTTTAACTAAAATATTATAATTTGCCTCTAATTTCACATCGTCTTTGTTTTGTTTCTCTATCTCATTCCTTTCAAAGTTACGAGGGGGGGGGAGGGGTGGCGGACACACAGTTTACGTCCGCACTGTATACATAAAACATAAATTTCCATATAATTTGGGCATCGGACGAGCACATGTATCACCATACATGTTACCTAGTACAATTAAAGTATGTAGGTAGTAGGTGTCGTAGAAATACTTTGCGTAGATTAATACATAAATAGATAAGGATTTGTGTATCTTATTTGCATTTCTCGATTCTTCATTTCAGATTATTGACCCATATATTTGATCGGCTCTGTTCGGTACAGTTATTGATATTATCATAAATATATATTTGTGATATATTAGTGATAATATCGACACTCGATAAGCCGACGATACGGTTACTGTTTGGAGATCCAATGCACTTAGCTACAGCTGATATGGCTTGTAAATAATTAACCAAACAACTAACAAACTGAATAACGAATTCTTTGGTACATTTTTAACTTGCTGTGCATTCCATATGAGGAAGACAGGATAATAGTGGTATGGTCTTTTCTGAGTGTTTCGAGGCAGATTGTCACTGAATTTTAATTTTGAAGAATTCATAAAAACTATGGATTCTAGTAATTTAATGAATGATATGGAAGTCGTCGAAGGGTCGGTTACGGGTTAACGACATTGAAAATATTATTTTCAAACCCAAATAAATGATGGCTACATTCGCTACCTAGGTTATAGTGTTATTAAAAAGTTCACTTTCTAATATGTAGCAATTTCTTCGGGCAAGAAAACATTCACCAAGGATACTGGGGAGGTTATATGATAGGGATGCGAATATTTTCGATTACACTAATGTTATTGTTAATACCTTTGCTGAAATATTCTCCATGAGATAACATATCTGGTTCTGACTGTGGCTGCAATTCCTTGCATTATTCTATTTCGCAACTTACTGAGGAGGGATTAATAACTCTTATAGCTGCTTTTCCCAATAAACACACAGCAGGAGACGATATGTTGCCCAGCTTTTTAACAGGTGATTGCAGATTTGTGTTTGCATTATTAACAACTTCATTAACTTTCTAAATCTACACCAAGCTAACACTATATGTAATATTAATAGTCGTTTACTGGATTTGCTTCTAACAAATATTACGGAAATTACTGTCACAGCCAATGACGCTCCACTTCTTGCCGAGGATGACTTTCATCCTGATCTCAACTTCTCGTTGCCTGTGATTTCAGATCGTCCCCGCCTGCTTCCAGCTGTCCCTAATACAAGAATATATGATCTTCGCAAAGCAAATTATCCTGGTTTATATCGTGCGCTCCTTGACACGAACTGGTCTTTCCTTTTCAAACTTAACAATGTTAATGTCGCCTGCAACGCTTTTATTCGAAAATATACCAACTTTTTAGTGTTTTTATTCCTCTTAAAGTTAGCCGTGCTTCGTCACATCCCATTTGGTTTGATAGAATTCACATTATGAACATGAAGCGCAGAGATGGGTGTCGGTCCAGGTATCGTAGGTATGGACGCATCGAGGATTTGAATGCATAGAGGGAATTACGCTCGATTATTAAACGTGACTCTCACCGACTTTATGCAGCTTACCTTTCCAATATCCAGTCTCGAGTCAAAAACAATCCAAGAGGGTTCTGGTAGTATGTGTCGGCTAACAAAAATTCCTCACGCATCTCTGATTCTATGGTGGACTCTAAAGGTGAACCTATTACTTCAATTATTGATGGTTTTCAGACCTTCTTCGCTTCTGTTTATTTACCAAGTCAGACACCTTGTGATACTTCTCGTTGTTTTGTAGCACATTGCTCCACTATCGCGGTTATTTCCAAACTGATATCCTAGGTTCTTTAAAGGCTCTAAAAAACAACAACACCATAGGTCATGACAACGTACCCAGTTTTTTTCTTCGTGACTGTGCACAGGCTTTTCTTACTGCTTTGCACTTTCTGTTTAGTTTGGCGTTAAAAACTTCTATTTTTCCTGATCTCTGGAAAGTTACAAAGTTATGCCCGGTTCACAAGAAAGGTGATACTTCTGTAATTACTAACTATAGACCTATAGCAATTATTTCCCATGCTTGAAAAATGCATATTTATCGATATTTATCGCTAGTTTAAACCTCAACTTTCTGAGCTACAACATGGTTTCGTTGCCAAACGATCCACTGTCACTAACTTAGCCATTGTCACTCAATTTGTTTCTGAATCTTTGGATAACAACGAACAAGTTTATGTTATTTACACAGATTTCTCGAAAGTCTTCGACCGCATTAACCATAACATTCTCTTATTTAAACTGAAATGTGACGGTTTTTCACCCAACCTTATATCGTTATTCTCAACTTACATTCTTAATAGAAAGCAATATGTTTCGTATATGGGTCACCAATCCACATTTCTCTCCCCAACATCAAGGGTACTCCAAGGCAGTAACTTGGGTCCTCTCCTTTTTCTAATCTATATTAATGATCTGTGCTCGGACCTCAACTGTGATAGTTTATTATATGGTGATGATCTTAAATTGTTTTCCAAAATTATTACTTCTAAGGATTGCGAATTTCTCCAACAACAACTTCATATTCTTGATTTTTGGTGTTCTGATAATAATAATATATTTATAAACATCTCCAAATGTAATGTTCTATCCTATACTCGTAAATCTAGTACTATCGCTTATAATTATCACCTCAATAGTGACGTTGTCCCACGCTATGGATCTGTTAAAGATTTGGGTGTCACATTTGATTCTAAACTTAATTTTAACCAGCACATTGTCAATACTCTGTCGACCACGTTACAAACTTTGGGTTTCATAATCAGAACTAGTAAGCAGTTCTCTTCTATTGAGTCGACAGTTCTTCTTTATTTTGCTTTTGTGCGTTCAAAGTTTGAATATGCTTCCCTTGTTTGGACACCTTCTATTATGCTTGAAAAAGTTCATCCTAAATTCATGAAGTATCTCTATTTCAAATTTAATGCGGTGTACTCCCGTCATGGCTTCGATCACAACACATTGCTAAATTTATTTCACCGTCAACCTCTTGAACTTCGCCGGAACCATAACAATATTCAATTCTTATTCAACCTTCTCCATAATGTATTTAATGCCCCTACTCTTTTAAATAAAATCTCTTTCTTTATACCTGCTCATCTAGTGCGTCTAAACATAATTTTTTACACTGCAACCCCTAATACAAATATCTTATTCAGATCCCCTCTGCATAGGATATGCTCATACTACAACAACATTGCTGATAATTCTGCTGATATAAACTTTTCACATTTATCGTACGTGTACTGAATTGTTTGGTATGTAGTTTTCTGTCTTTTGATTATCATTATTGTTATTACTTTGTTATTTTATATTTATTTGTTTATTGTTATTTACTATTATATTACTTTCAGTGTCTTTGTATACTAGTGTAATTTATGTTAAGTTTAGGTTGATTCTAGTTTAGATTTGTTCTAGTTAAGATTTGAGCCCCTCTTCTCGTGTTGTTAGCTACCTCTCAGTTTTGTCCTGTTATATAAAAGGCTAGGATTGTCGCTTTGCATAAAAGGAATAACAAACAATGTACTACTATCTAATTATATGCTCATTTCCATCATATCGAATTTTGTCAAACTTTTGGAGAAGATCTTGTATACACGTATATATATTAATAGTACTCGTTCGTTTGTATCTACAAATCAATATGCCTGGAAAATCCACAGTTACTAATTTAGCAACAGTAACCCAATTTATCGGCGAGATCTTGGATAGACGTGGTCAGGTTTACGTCATTTATACCAACTATCCAAAGCTTTTGACTTACCCAATCATGAAATGCTGCTGCTTAAGTTGAGCTCTTTATGTTCTGTTCCACCTGCTGTCACTCTTCTTAGGTGGTGTTTAAAACAAAGAACTGTTATGTCACTTACAATGGATGCTATTTTAGTGACTTTATAGTTACCTCGGGCGTCCCGCAGGTATCAAATCTGGGCCCTTTGTTGTTTGTACTTCATATTAATAACCTTCTATTTCAGATTCACCTTCCTGTACTGTACTCGCTTGTGCCGACGAGATTAAGATTTTTTATTAAATATATTCTCCCGTTGACGTGAGGATGTTCCAGTGTGGTTTGAGTGCTGTAGTCGAGTGGTATGGTTGTTACGGATTCAAACTGAATGTGCGAAATGTTCCGTTCTAACCTATACATCTTGGATAACAGTTTAGGGCGTAAATTTGAATTTTTGGATCCGGGTGTAGTTTTTGATTCTGCACTTTTAAATCACGCATTCGTGCTGAAGCCATGAAATCTCTTGGATTTATTATGCGTAAGTGTAAGGTATACGTTGAGCTTTTGTAAAATTTGTTGGTTTAATGTGTGTAGTGTTTTCAAAACATGTTCGAGTAGGTTAAAGTAGTATTGCAAATATTCCTTGGATTGACAAATATCCATATCTAATTCTGATTTTCGCAAAAATGTTGAATGTTGTATTAACAGATATTTATGTATACTCAATAACTTTTATTTTAAATCAAGACAAAGTATTAAAATCACAATGAAAAGAAAGAAATACAAAAGTGTATTCAGAAGAGGTGAAATGAAAAGGAAGCGCTGCGCCAATCGCGCTGCTTTTCACTAACAAAATGGTCATCCTAATTAAGAAGTTATCGATCTTCCCGTGACTACGTCGCCGAGAGTGGCTCTTACTTAGAATTCTTTCCTATTTTTGAGGCTATTCAGAAACCACACGCTCCAGCTTTTAACTAATTACAACGTAATACTGTTGAAATAGGCTTAAATATAGATCCTATAAGCTTACATTGTATGCTGCTTGAAAGTTGTTTACTAAATAGACAGAGTAGTGATTGAAAGGTATCTCGTATCGTGTTAGTGTAGAGAAAGTTTGATTGTCAAGGGTTTCTTAACGAAGTCTTGATGTATTTTCTTTATTTTTTTTTATGGATAAGAAGTGTTACAAATAATTCTTCTCAATATGGATTCTACGATCTATTCCAATCGGCAAGGTCAGTAGCCAGGGAGTTGGGATGATCATCTGAATGATCCATCTATCATAGAGGCAATTTCCCCTTTTACTTGCTGTACCCCAAAACTGCATGCCATACCTTCACTCTGGTTTAATTATAGCTTTATACAAGAGACGCTTGTTTTACAGTTTCTGGTGAAAATCCTGGTTCATAGGCCAATACATATTGCGAAAAATAATGCCTAATTATTTGCACTTGCTCCAGATATGTTTTCACCATGACAACCGCCTATCCAAGTGAAGACCCAGGTACTATACTTCGTTCTTTTTTTTTATGAGAGTAAAATGGGAATATCTTCCTTTTTAATGGGAAGGTGTCATATGTAGCCATGTAGTCATGTGTCTGGAGCCATCTCTCAGCGTTGTGGAGGTAGATTTGTACAAAATGGGAGGCAATATTTTCCTAGTGGTGTGAGGCCATTACTACTGTATCGTCAGAAAAAATTGCGACTTCGATATTGTTGTTGGTAAGTAAGTCAGGAGTGTATAAAAGATACAGAAGAAAGATGCTTTCCTGTGGAACGTCAGATAGTATGGCTGATAAGGGAGTGCAAACATCATTATACTTTATTGAAAAGTGCCGTTTCGTCCAGTGACTTCAGTACTTGGCAATCGGGATAAAGGAGACTGGTTTTAATCTTATAAATAGGCTCATGCTAGGCGTCATCGATCGACTGGGAGATGTCCATAAAAGCACCCCAGCAAAATCGTTTCCACTCCAGATCGCATTTTCTGAGCACCCTGCACTGGTTCAATGGTGGAATGCTCCTGCCGAAATCCAAGTTGATGTTTTGTCAGTAGTTTCTTCTTCAGGAGTGGTTTTAATCTAATTAGGAACATTTTTCCGAGATCTTTGCCAAGACTGGTAGTAGCGATTTGTCGATGGGATGATCCTTCTGTAGGGTCCCTTCCTAGCTTCTGAATAAGGATAATTTCGACTCTGTCTGATTCATTATCGTTTTCTCTAGTAAACATTTTGCTTAAAAATTCTATTGCAATAGTGGATGTCCACTAACGACAGTTATTGTTTAACAACGTGCCATCTAGATCTATAATATCCAGATTATCAAAGAATTTAAAGGAAGTAAATGTAAAAAAATGGAAATCGATGCATTGTAACAAATGTGTATTCATTTCATACAAATTCTACTTTGAATTGCTTAGTAAATGTGTGTGTTTCTAGCTTATTAACATAGCAACTCTGTGTTAATTGCATTCTTTGTATATATATAGGTGTAGGTACGTACATTTATATATAGATATTTGAGGTTATAATTGGTAATTTGGTTCGACGTATGTTAGCGCACAGTAATATCTTAAACTTTATAGAAACAAGAAAAATTAAAGGCAGATAAGATAAGCGTTTTACTGCTCGTCAGGCACAGATTGTTAGTTTAACAATTCGCACACTTTCATTTAGCAAAAATGAAAGAAACGCTTCGTATATTTATTTAAGCATGAAATGATAAAGTTTCCTACAATATGTAGATATACAAAAAGACATAATACGGATTACTAAACATTAGATTAAGAAATTTTCTATTTGTACTTGTTTTGTTTAGTGTTTCGTATATGTTTTATGTAGAAATATTCTGTAGCAGGTCATAATGTTATCAAATCATCCGTTACGTTTGCAGATATCTATATAAAATAATATACCGTATGCGAGACGTACACTAGCGACACATTCTAATTGTACGACCTAACGTTCAACGTAGAGCCTACATGCGTAGCATGGATAGTAGACAGCTTATTGCATTCACTGGCTGTCTCGCAATGTGTAAACACGAATATGCGGTGTCTGTGTGTATTTAAAAAATGCCTTAGGTGCATTTATAAATGTGCAAAAGAGCATCTATCATTTGACGTATTTGAGTAGGAAGAAATTTGTTTGATGTTTGAAGTATTTCGAATAAAATAATACTGTAGTCTTATTA
>JARFOC010056013.1:0-19094 GCA_031763485.1 Osmoderma eremita | reverse complement strand
TCACAGCACAATCAATTAATTAATTAACCAATAACTCAGCCGCAACGCAAATTTCCATAGTTAGATCTAATCTTCACGTTTTTTTTCGAGCTTTGGGAATATGGTAGAAATGTAGCTGCAGGGGGTCCACCGGAACCAGCAAAACTTTCAAAGTGGTCTATGAGAATAAAAAGTTTGGGAGCCTCTGCTTTAAAGGAAATAAAATTAAAACCCATTGGACGTCATTACAAACACTGCATCAATGAAATCATCTATCCAACGTACATAGGTGGTTTTATCACGTACAATTCAGCAAGGTCACCGGTTCCTTTCCTCTAGTCGAGCTTCCTCTTCGACGCTCTGCGTCTAGTTTCCCCGACAATTTCGTACAACAACAACAAAACGCGCCCCGTAGTAAAGTCGGCCGGAGTCGCTCGAAATGCACTTGCGAATGGTCCGGGTTTGACCCCACATGACCTGGGCCAACACTTTCCATGGTAACCGTCACGCAAGTCGCGGTTACGTCGCCGATCGATTTTCCCGAACGGTCGTTGTTGCTCGCCTCTCTGCCGTTGCCTCTTTGGGCGGGAGCGTCGGATACTTTGATTGAAATTGCTCACTCGCATAATGCTCACTCACTCACGAATGGCGATTATTATAATGATAAACATGGTGCGGTGTAGATCTAGACATCGCATGTCGTCGCCGTACACACACACACACACACATATGTAATATGGAGAATTAAGGCTTAAAGTTGTGTGCGCGTGTGTCGTAGTATTTGTTTTCACATAGATGGCGCTATGTTCGAAATCTCGGCGTAAGGGGCGCAGTGGTTTCAAACTTCTATTTAGCTTTATTGTCCGAGATACAATGACATTCAGAATTATTTAACAAAAAATGACGTTCGTGATGGATAATAACAATAACAATAATTTATAAATTGTGATCATTTTATAAAGTCACAGCCCACGATGCACACAATTTTTCGTTTAAAAATCTCGTTTAATTTTAGCTAAACTTAACAAACTAAAAAAAGTAACAGTTATCAGTTAATTAAACGCATCTTTAGTTGAATTATATATGTTTACAAAAGTAGATTACAATGAATGATTAAGTTTTAAATTTTCGAAAAAGATTATATATATAATCAAAATATTAAGCCAACAGGGAAAACTAGCTCATTTTCATGACTAAATCAATTAAACATGTACTATGGACTATAACAAAATTCAAAAGGAGCAAGACCTGTTACAATTATATCTAATATAAATTGGGTGTAAGTAAAACTAAAAATTTAGGTATGCAAACTCAAAATAATATCCCAAAATTAGTTAATTAAGTACTAACACACATTAGGCAATCCTATTTCACAAAGAAATTTACAAGAATTATTATATATTGTACGTGTCAAGTGCATAAATTATAAGGAAGATAATTCATTAAATAGTTCGCGTGGTACACCTTGCAAACAAAAAAATTGGGAAATTACGATGGTTAGAGGGAAGGATATGAAAATTTATTTTTTCATATTACCTAGTTTACAGTGGCTAATTTTATAAAAAAAATTACAACGTAATTACTATGATTTATTCTGTATTCAACATAAAATAAATATTTTAAAACATTCCATTGAATTGACTGATGGAATCATATTAATATAGCTATGGTACGTAGGGCCTCATACAAAGCAGCGGTATTATAAATCTACTATTCTATATTATATATCCTAACCATAGTATCAATACTGTTAAAGTCTATTTTAGAGCAAAAAATAAAACCCAACTCTTTTTGGGTATCATTGCATAGCTTCAAAACCTATTCATCAAATCAGATCTCACCATCAAAGGCCACCCCAAGATCTTTGGTCAAAATCACCCTCTCAATACAGACGTCTTTGAAGAATCCATAGGCATGTACAAATAACGTAACGCTTATCAATATGCAAAATTATTTATGGCAGCAAAAATCTCAGGGTCGTGGATAGAGCAAGCATTTAGCACCAAGTTAGAAGCATACATCATGATGCTTGAACATAATAAATAAAAATGTCCTAAGATTTCAACACAGGGGCTCTCCACCGTAGGGCATGTAGATATCATGTAGTACCATGCGTTAACATGTAGATGTCTGATACTCCATTCTACCATGATAAATCTATTATTTTGTACTTCTACATGCAACTGATTAAATTTGTTAAAGAAATTCCTAACAAGATAATTAGATTGGGATGTAAGTCAATATTTTAATTGTATAATACTTGTTCAGACTGAACGTGAAATGTTTGATATCCTACAAGTAAATCTATGAAAAAATCGTACTTGCTCTGTGCTTACCATGTGAGGAAGAAAAGTAACATCTATTTGGCGAAACAAAAATACTGAATGAAAGCAGATGTCATGTACCAGATGTAGGACAATTTCTACAAGTTTTTAGAGGAATAATTTTCTTTTGCAAATTGTGTTATTAAATATTAAATTCTAGCAGTCATACAATGGGAGAAGCATTTATAAATTCAAATTTTGTTTACATGTATGCTTTGGTGGTCCTTATTAATTATTACATGCTATCGCCTTTTCGACTAGATTATCAATTTTTCGTCAGCAAAATATCATTTTCCTTATTTTGATAGAATGATTTGTGGTCGTACTTCATTTTCTTTGTCTTCTGATCATAGCTTGATAAAATCCGAAGATCTTCCTATCGCTTCCAATATCTAATCTGCAAAAAGACCTACACAAATATCAGATTACATATTAGATAATATGTTAAACATTTATAATAAATATAGAAATAATCACAACACTCAAGTGGCTGGGACTGGGGTACACGCAAGGACTGGAGTTAGAAAAGTAATTTGAAAATCGTCCACGTATGGATGCAATATAAATACGAGAGAATACAGGAAACAAACGATCATCTATGGGAGTAGCGAGAAAATAATTACTATAAAAAATGACGAAGGAAATATTAAATGTACCACACCCAATAAGAATTATATCTAATAGCAGATTCATGTATAATATATTTTGAATACTGTATATTCCTAATTACATTATAAATACATAATCCTTTGCTTTCTACCCTAAAGTGTATTGACTCTACAAATCACCATTATAGCACGTCTAGGTGCACAGAACCTTCATATTCTTTCTTGTCCTTCTCCACGATTGCTGCTTTCGTCCAATACTTATACTTATATATTCTTCAATATACCATCAATATATCATCCATAACTGTTAGATACTTTTAGAATCAAATCAATTATAGATAAAATTGAAAACCCGATTAACATCATAAGTCTTGGTGTATCCTTGAGTGCTCCATTTGAAATCCTTGTTCAGTAGCTTCCATAAGGATACATTAAATTATTTTCCATGTTTCTTTTCTAAAAAAAAATTAAAACAAATCTGAACATATGAAACTATGTATTGAATTCACAAGCAATACATGTACATTAAAACAGGAATTAGTTTAATTTTGCATTAATAGATGATGATATATTTCATATATTCAGCTGTAGAAGGATGTTTCGTATGTAAAATTTCTTCTAGGATATTAGCAAGTATTTAGACACAAGAGTATAATTACATCATCAGTGTCAGTCATGTAACACTATTGTTGAAGTCATTAAAACCACAATCGAAAATTTGAGATGTAATTTCTTAGTTTCAATTAACAACAACATAAAAAATGAAGTATATAATATATCTAAAAAAATATATAAATATACCCCTGGGATTACACAACACGTCTAATTGTATAGTTCCAGACGTCCTCACGTACAGACAGCTATTTCGGACTGCTTAGTCCTCATCAGTGCACGTCGGAGGAATGCCTGTCGCTCGTTGGACGCTTGGCGTTAGATGTCTCTGGCGAATTTTCTAAAGGCATGTGCTAACGTGAGTTGACGATACGCCGTACTGAACGAGCGACAGGCATTCCTCCGACGTGCACTGATGAGGACTAAGCAGTTCGAAACAGCTGTCTGTACGTGAGGTGTCTAGAACTATACAATCAGACGTGTTGTGTTATCCCAGAGATATATATTTATATATTTTTTAGATATATTATATACTTCATTTTTGAACGTACCGTGCCGGCTATTGGCAGAAATTTTTTTTCGATTTAACAAGAACACAAGTTACTTAGAGATTCTTTTTAATAATAAATACGTAGATGCAATTATCGTTTATCCCAAGTCCAAGAAATCACATAATGATCACACCGTACAGTTACGTATTTCAATTGTCCTTCTTTGTAGAGGTAATGGTGCTAAATAGTAACATACTTGACGCCATTAATAAATGCACACCCAGTAAACGTGTGTTTTTGTGAAATTTTCAGTCAAGATCGTGCGCGTCGGATAGTGGCTCTTAAGGACCCTTTTCTCATAAACAAGAGAAATTTGTGTAGCGTATTAATTAATCCAAAAAATCTGCAGTTGATCTGTATATCGAAAAATTCGATCTTATGGGCTTAGATCGTACCGACTATATCAATGATTATTTGTAACTCCACGCCATAAAATTTCACGGCTAAGGTGGTGTAACGAAAGGCTAGAATGAGGAGTGGAACCGACTCATCTTCAGTGACCAATCAGGATTCTGTTTATGGGATCTTTATGGTCGTAAGATGGCCAGAAGACGTTCCAGAGAAAGAAGAAACTTGTAGGGTGTTATGATGTAGGGGTTATCCACCATGGTAGTGGATCTCTTCTAGTAGTGATTCAAGGAGTATTATATGCGGTTCGTCAAATCAATAATGTTGTTGAACCAGTGTTAATACCATATTTCAACTACTGGTAATCCAATAGTGGACCTTAGGTAGTACTCAGCATTCTCTTGAGCGATGAAGGATTTCTTTGTTTGTTCTTCACAAGAATTCAACGGAAAACTCATGCGACCTTCTATATAGTAACCTTCCTGTTCACATTTGGTACAGCTAAAAAATCCTGTATGGCCTTTTGTCTTTGAAATAAAAGACTTTGTTAAACACTAGATTGAAACTTTCAGTCTTACACCCTCAGAATCCACACCTTCATTGATTAAGTGCGTAATATCATCCACAAAGTTCTATAAAAATTGATTAGAATCCGCTAGCTTCTTGTAACCATGATAAACACCAATTATAGAAATTCTGGATGTTGGATAAACACAATCAAGTATAGGGCATGGCTGGCTGGAAGTAGAGACAGCTATGGGTAATCCATCTATTACAATTTTCGAACGAATTTCTTGAAATTTATATTTTGCATAGTCTATTTTCAGAACCTCAAATATAGCTGAATTAATGTTGAAATGACAATAATGTCCTGGCCCTACGGGTTTGATCAGAGTGTTTCGAGTGGTTTTTAAGTCAGTCCAGGAATCCTTTGGAAGATCACCATCAGCTTCAAATTTATATTTTTTTCATCTCCGTCTGATAACTTATCACAACGATCACTTTCATCTGTAGCGAACACATCCAATTCTTTAGCAGGATAACGCGCGAGGGTTACTATGGAGTTGGTGCATAATGCTAGTGTTGATGGCTAATCGTAGGCTTCTCTTTCAGCTGACTTGTTACCAATATAGTGTATATGAGATATGGTAAGACAGAGGATCAATAATTTACAACCCAAATAATATAGATATTATTGAACAAAGGATTTTTGGATAGAATACAATGACTACCATTGATTTGCTAATGCCTAATAGACTAGCTGAACGCGTAAGAAACACGAGGATTATTAGTGTTTGTAAGAATTTTTACGATCATGCCATACTGATATTTTTATCTCTTCTTAATACGAATAAAATAAATATTTCCTGAAAAATTCACAAAAAAATATCAACGTTTACTGGTTGTTCATTTATTTATGGCGGCCAGTATACACAGAACTCGTAGTAGAGATAGAGAGAGCACCTTTCCCTGCTCCTAGAATTCCAGGATTATTCCAGGCTGTGCAGCAAGTGCATCGCGAAGGTTCAGTGACCTGGTATTGATTTTGTGTAATTTCACTTTTATTTTGTTTTGACGGAACTTGCAGGGATATTTATTGGATGTTTGGACCGTTGCACGGGTAATGTTGGGACACGCATTAATATATTGAGCCCCATCGTGCACTATAACTCCTAATTGTCTGATAAGTATTACGTAAAATTCTATAATCGCCTCGACCTAAGCAAGTATCTGAGAAAATGTTTAGGTTTGAATGATTTTTATAATGCATAGAACGCATTCGCGTAACTGGTAGGGATTCGTTTGAACTTGCCGAATTGCAGAATTGTCTGAACCAAAACAAATTTAAATTGCAGATGTGTTTATCAGCAAATATTTATATATACATAGGCTTATTAATTACGTCAATCGTAACGCTAAAAACACTATTTTTTGTAGTAAGGATAGAAAGAGTGTTATCTCTGACGTTGGTAAATAAATTTTGCTAAACATTAACCTCACGGAAAATAAAATTCGTTCAATCAATAACTTTTACTGGACATTGAACTCGGCTTTCTGCGTTGGCATTTGCCATTTTCGGTTTGCGAAACTGTGGATTATTCAATTCCAATGAAAAAAGAGTTGACGCAATGACATAAATATTTGTGGTTATTGTAAAAATATTTATCTCTTAAATTAATTTATTTTAATTTAATTAAATAAAATATAATTGATATGTTAATACCAAGTCGCTACCGATTCTAAATTATTTACGTGATTTTAGTGTCATCAATTTTTGCAATTCATATCATTATCAATAATCTATAAAACGTGTATGAATAACAAACACATATTTTAAGATATGTACATATATTATTTAGTGTAAATAACATAAAAGATAACATTGCAGCATGTATATTTTCAATTTCTAGCTACGCAGCGAATTATAACTTTAATGTTTAATATGCACATATGCATATCATATTAAGCATTGAGATAAATTAGATTTTTTGTTCTTATCGTATGTCTCTTTGTTTGTATCTTTATCTAATAGCATAAGTTATGTTGCATTGCAAACTTTGTACTTGTAAATACAGTTTAGAATTATTTATGTAGTTTTATAAACGGAAAACTGCGCAACTTGATTCAGCAGTTTATTTATTGTGTAGACAAAAACATTGGAAAATATTAACTTAAGAATTACTATTTACTTTTCCTCCAAAATGTATCTTCTTCTCTAATAAAACAACATGAAAATGCCTGGATTACTTTTTGGATTGTACTATTGTACTATGGCTATAAAGACTTTTTAACAAATTTTCTTTTAAACCCACTGTCTGAGATCACTCCTGTCTTACAATAGATTAGAATGGTCTGATAAGGGGTGTTACCAAATTTTATTTTGTTTATTATTTCGTTTCTTATTACGTATGTTTTTATTTAGACTTGATATATGCCTTCCTTGCTTACCATGAAAAAGAATGTTGCATTAAGTCCAAGCCATCATCAATTTCGGAAATATTTTAATAGTCTTGATCGTAATTTGCTCCACCTGAAAGATTATGAGATTTTACTGATGGGTAACCACGAAAACATATTTCATTGAGTACATGTACTGATCAAACAATTTATTTTTTTTAAAGTTTGCATTAGAATAGGATGTGATGTGCCGATTTTAAATATTTTAAAGTAAACTTTGAATTGCAGAGTCTTAAGTCTATATATTGAAACAAAGAAAGATGGATGTTGTATTAAAAAGAAATTATTTCTGTTAGTTCATCTAACCCACCAAGTCATATGAGTTAAAATATATTTTCTCTCATATGACTTAAAATATATTTTAAAATATATTTTTTATATACTTTACATACGTGCCGGCTATTGGCAGAAATCTTTTTTTGACATACACATATATGAGTTAGTTCCACAACGAAGAATTATCGTTACCCCAAATAGTAACTCAGCCAATAATAAAAAATAATAAAATATAATAATAATAATAAAAATAAGGTTTTAAAATCTTTAGTTTTTCATAAGATTCTTTTGATAATACAGTTCTAACCTCAAATAAAAAATCAAATCACAGTTGTTGTAACAAGATGGGGATCTTGGTTAGAAGCTGTACCCCTTTACGCAGATTATTTTACGAAACTAAAAGATTTGATACATGAATTATTGCATAAATCTCAACCCATTACAGAAGTTAAATCGTTTCTTATTAATAATATTCTAGAGCGGCAAGTTGATTTCATAGATGGTTTTATGTCAGCATCCACAACTCAATTAGAATCCAAAAAATTATTGTTGGTAGAGGGTGTAAATTTAGTAAAAAGAATTGAGTCGACTTGGAGCAGTGTTAATTACAGAATTAGGGAAGGCGTTTTTGAGTTAAAAATATTGTAAATACCTACGTTGGATTTAGGTTACTGGCTAAAGTTTTCAGGAGAATTTATGAAAACTATTTATGGAATCAAGTGTATTGAAGAGCTTGAAAAATGCTTCTATCACATCAATTGATGCAGAAGGAATTTTTTTTTCCATTTATAGGTATATGTATTCAGATAGGAGACTGAGCTACAAGGACAATATTGATAAACATTTAATTATTTATTGCTGCTATAACCAATTATTAAATTTAACATATACACTATAAAATGTAACTAAAATGTTTAATAAACAATAGTATTTAATTATATTTTTTGTATTATTTCCACACACATATTTTGAAACTAATATTTTCTAGTTTTTCACGCACATTTGCCTGAACTTATTAATCACAATTCGATTCAATTCAGAGCTTATTACTGAGACACAATTTTGTTTATCGGAAGTTTCAAATGATGTTATTATTATTATGCTCCTCAAATAAACAAAATAAATTTCTTGTCAAACATGCTAACATGTTTACCACTATGTAATCCATTGATTGGCTGGTATTTTATTTATGAGAAAAAATAATGTTACATAACAAACTAGTAATAAATTAAATATCTTAACAATACTGGAAGCAATTATTATAGTAGCCTTGAACGTGAACCACGAGACAAACTGCTACTATTCCAGTCAACAATTACAGCAATTACGTATTTTAGTTTGTAGAAAAGTTTTTGTTTTCCTTTCTGTACCAGCAACTAAGCTTTATGAATTGTGAATGTAGTTTATTCATAAATCAAAAATGTTTTATGGTATGGATGAAATTATACATTTGAATAGACCCATAAATATCTCATTTTAATTTTGAGTAATTTTATGGAGAAATGTTTGTTGTTTGCGTCTTATAAGTAAGCCAAATGCTTCCCGCAGTTTAGTTTTTCGACTGTTGTTTGTATACATTTCATTACCAAGCGTAAAATTACTTTATTATCACTATAACTACGTTGTAAATGCATACATCCTCCTTGAGCAATGTCAAAATCATTTGTTAAGTTTAGGATGACTATAAATGTATATTTGATTTTATAATTTTAATAAAATTGGTTAAAATAAATGTTCCCTTTTTATGCAAGTTTTCAATTTCTTTACTAAATTTCATTTTTTTTCCATTTTAAACTTGAAGTGGGGATCAGAATTGCATAATCGTTTTATGAATGACGTACTAGCGAATCGCGTTATCAATACACACGGCGCAGGATACGAGAGAGATAGAAAAAGAAGTCATGTGCAAGCGCTGCAACCAGCGCTCAAACTAGAATGTGTTAGGCTAGGTCGGGCGTTCCATACCTTTGCCGCACTGGGGCAGTGCATTTCCGTATTTCGCCGTCCGGGAGCAGCGTCTCGTCGCGACGCAATCGCTCCCGCCAAAAATACGAAAAAACCCGTCGTGAAACTCGAACGAAACACCTAACCGAGAACGAGGGTGATAGACTAAAATGTGCAACAAAAGTGCTTCATTAGGAAAAGTAATTTTGAATTTCCCGCGCGTGAATCAGAGCAGATCGTAAATCGTGGCGGTTATTATAAACCATCCTTGCGCCCTTCAATTGTTTTAACGACCACGGTCAATGCGATTTTTTCCTGGGAACAAAATAAAGATGTGTGTTAAAAGTGTTAAATTAATAAATAATACTTTCCAAGAGACTAGCGTGAATGTTTTTGTTTTCTCGTTTTTGAAACAATTTGCGTGTTGCTAAATCAATATTGAAGGACATTTATAATAAAATAACTCCGATCGGGTAATTACGTAAGACCATAAGAAAAAATTGATTGTATGAACTTTATTTAAAATTCAACGTTTAGAACAAGATATCAAACGAAAGGATTTAATAAGGAAGTGCCGGCGATCGAATATAATTGAAACTAAATGGTGAGGTGAATGATATTTATGGTATTAATCTTAGATGTTTCATTTCCTGAAAATTAGGCCCTACCTAGTGTTGGTACACTTTGACATAACCTCAAAATTATTATTTTTTAAATACTTGCGTAAATACGTACCGCTTTTGTAAAACGTGTTCTTAATATTGCTTTAATGCAGATGGGAGACATCTGAATCTGTTCTGACTTTGTCCTGATAAACCTCTAAGGGGGTATTAGAAGTTCGTCATTGTTCACCACAAAGAAATATGTCTTCAATGTTGTATAATCTTCGGTTTAATTCCCATAAATTACAATTAACATCTTGGGACTATCGTTTGGGTGAGTTTTGATGGATTCGCTCGTTTTCTACGGAAAAATTTCGGTTATTTTCAGCGTTCAATACGATCAAAAGTGAAAATTCAAGATGGCGGCCGCGTCAGCTTCCGTTCCGTAATAGAAATCGCCGCCCTTTTGGAGGCGCCGTCGCTATTTTAAACTCGATCGCACGTCTCGATCGTGACTCTTGATTTTCCGATGGTGCCACCATCATCATGGGCCTTCGTTGTTGCTTAGTTATCGGGTATCAGTTGGTGGTGGCTGATGGCGTCGTCGTTGGAGCGTTTGACGCGATGTGACAAGCCGAAGAGCGCAAATCGGCCACCGTCGTCATTGTTCATTCAACTTTGACCTTTAAAATCGAAATCGAAACGTACCAGTGCGTCCGTTGTTTTCTGATGGTAATCGTGGTGATGTCCGAAAAGGTGGATAGGTCCCAAATGCTTCGTCTCCAGAAGAAATTCCATCAACGCCAACGCAACGGTATCGTGCATAAATATTCGCGATCTACGCGTGCTGTATAGACAAACACATGCACTACGTGTGAGAGAAATACTAGTTTAAATATGCGCTTCGATTCAAGTTCAAGTCAAGGTTAGTTCAATCAAGGAAAAAATTGGAATGTTTTGTAATAGTTACATCATTATCGCATACAACATTTACGCACAAACACATACACACGTAACTGTGCGCACTCATAAACATAACAACGCTCAAACAAATCACCATCATCCAGTCGATTGTTATTGTTGATGTCCATCAGCCCCTTGCACCAACCGTTTTTTAACAACGCCTTATTTTCATCGTTCCGGCATCTTGCCCAGCATCCTAGAAAAAGAGAGAGGAACGCACACACAGAGAGATTTCGATTTGCTTAAATTAGCTGAGCGACCTCCAATTCGCATCTATACGATCAACAAATAGAATTTTTGCCATTTTGCCATTCGCAAAACAAGGACCTTTGAAGGTCATCGCACTTATCTTAGAATAGTAAACGCGAAATATATCGGCACCTAACCTAACATTTCCTAGCGAAATTGGCGGTTATCTTGCGAAAAATCTAACATAGATTTTTGGTTTCTTTTTTTTACCAAATTTTACTCTTAACAAATATCAACGAACACCTCAATATCACCAATAAAAACAATGTAAACATTAACAATTTTGGATAGGTTATGTTCGAAGATTTCAATTATTTCGACCTAACCTAGATGTTATTTTTGACTAATTTTATTTCTGCTTTCATTTTGAGCATCCACCTGCTTGTTTATGCTTTTCGTTTATTTCCCTCATGATTTTTGCAAAAGTAACACGTCTTACTGCGGACGCCATTTCTATAACTTTCAATTTCTAATTTCACATTTGGCTCTCATTATACTTGGTACATTGTTTATATTTGCCAAGTATTTATGGACCACTTCCAAAATATCTTTTGTTTTTATCGTATAGCTAAAATTTGGCAATTATTAATACTCTCCTTAAACTGTTACAATTTCTGACTTGCTTCCCACAGTACAATAAAGCATTATAGTTATACAGTAATACATATTTAGCACAAAACTGCATCATTCATTCTTAAACTAGCGTTAACACATTAATTTGATATTTTAAACACTCTTAATAACGATAGGTCTTCAGTTTGATATAAATTTTTTTATCTGGTTCGTTGATTAGTTAAGTAGAATGAGTAAAATTTGTTTTCGAAAAATAAGCTTTTCAACCTTTGCTTGCTCTTCTATTTCCTGATATAAATGTAGTACTAACAAAAAGGCCAAAGGTTAAATTTTGATAGAAATTATAAAAATCGTTGATGGTATCATTTTCGTTAGATGTTGAGGTTAAGTCACAGGTCAATTCAACTCTTCATGAAACGTCATGAGATTTGAGGTTATGGGCTAATTTACCGCATTTTCAATTCCTCATTTTTAAGCAATTGTAAAATCATATATTATGTATCTTTTAATGCTGATCAAATATTTACATAAATCAATAATTTTGTAGCCATAAGATCATCAACTTTGCATATTTTTTGTCTATATTTTTTGTCTACATAATAGCAATGCTGGCTTTTCAATTTAAGGATGCCATGCTATAAAGAAACGTCACAAAAATCAAGTCGAAAGGTTAGAGATTACACTCTCGTCAGCGCTATCTTCCATTTTAGATTTCATAAATTAAATTTATTGTTTGGCAGAGCAGTCTAAACATGATTATAGAAGGATTCGGATTCCCTGAGTTCCAGTTTCCAAATTTCATGAAATCCGCAGATTATTATACAACAGTTTCAGCACAAGAAGGCAATTATTTTAACTATCAAAACTTCCTTATTTGTATGCATTTTTTTTGTAATTCGCAAATATATGTGCAACTATTTGAGTAACAATTCCTCATAAAGATGGCTTTAGTTGTGATTCAATATTGAAGTAGCCAGATATTTTAAATGAATAATAATTTCCTCACTTTCCTCACATTACAAAATCATGCCTTTAACATGTTAGTTTCTGATTATCGCATCAGAAACTATACCTTTAAAAATCCAATTTTCAAATTTCTTGAAGTTTATAACAAGAAGCCAATATTTATTATTTCAACTTTGTAAATTTCCTTGTTTACAGTTTTTTTTTTGTAAATGGTAAATACTTTTGCAAATATTTATGTAACGGTTTATTGTAAAAATGTTTTTAACGGTGGTGTTACTCAACATTTAGATGCCGAGATACTTCAATGGAATAAAAAGCTATCTTGTCCTATTTTATACTTTGCATGACTTAATTCTTTTCTATTTTCTATTATGGATTTTTATTAAGTTTCTTTAATATTCCGTACATTATACATAAACATGCTAAATCGCTATTATTACCTCATGCTGGTAGTATCTAAACCTTTATCTGATTTAAAGAAAAACAATTCCTGGCTATTACTTGATTTTAACACCAAAATATTCTGTTTATTAATACGAGTCTTATGAACTTTCCAATGTTTCGCGTGGAAAATCGTAGCTATTGCTTGAGATAAAGTTGTACTTTCAGATCTTCTATTTGGCATCCATTCGTCAGATAAAATGCCATTATCGGTTCATGGTCTCTTGTAAGAATCACCATACCAATGAAAAGTAATGAAGAGGTGCAACCCTTAAAGTAGAGATTATTGCAACTCGTCGCAACCGTTGCTACGGGTTAGGACATGCACAATCAAGAGGCACACGTGAAAACGCTAACCAACAGGATGATCGCAGAGGTCGGTAATGCAGTACTTTGATTTAACCCGGACAGTGCAATGGGCTGAAAGTCTCGTTGGATGAATTGCGAATATAGTCATTCCAAGAAGGGCTTAACCATGACGCAATACGAGCAACATCAAAGGTGCCAAAACAATTTTTTATCGGTAAATTGTTTTAGCACCTTTGATGTTGCTCGCGATCTTTTGTCGGCAAATTGCGGTCGTCGAGCTGGTTGGAGTTTTGATCAGTGTCCCATAGATGCCGCGCGTCTTAACTCATAGCTACGATTAGGACGGTTTCCTATAAAGTCTGTAACGTCTCAACGATGAAAGAGGGTTTAGTTGACCTGCCTATGACTAGAACAGCAACTCACGTTCATCTTTAAAGCTTGCATCCAACTGCTTTTGCTTGTTATGTTGATTCCTACGAAAGACCATGAGCCTATAATGGCGTTTTATGCGTTAATTGTTTTGACACTTTTGATGTTTCTCATGCATTCATTCATTCGCCAAAAAACTGCTCTCGATAGTATACCCAAAAAGTGAAAACAGAAAAGGTGAAACTTGTCTCTCTAGAAATTATCTGGTGTCTCAAGAACACTATAGGAATATTTTTTGCTACCTGATTCATAATTGTCCAAAAAATACAGAATATTGAAACAACGTTAGCTTTTTGATCTGGAAGAGAGAAAGGTGAATACGCCAGAATTAAGAAGAATCGCAAAAAATGGTTACCAGTATTAGACTTTTTAAAAGGAGTTTTATTTAATATTTCACAAATTCTCCAGTTTCTTATGCTCTAATGTAGATAAAGGAATTAAAACATTGTACGGAATGTATTTTATCATCCGTTGGGTGGCTGGGATACATTCCAGACATTCATGTATGCGTCTTACTTTAGGTAATGGAATGTACCTTCCCAATGCTTTCCATACATAAAATACGAACTTCTCAAGCATATTCACAAAAATAGGCCTGAGTTTCCATGCACTAATATCCGTTATCTAATGAGATTAAGTCTAGCCAACATTATCATGTTCCTAAATTTTCATTGCACTTAACTGAAAATTGTCCTTACATCTTGGAACCTCTTCAATACAATTCCTCAAAGATTTGAAATTATTGTAAATGAAAATAGTTTGATGTTGTTAAGTGTTAAAAGAAATTGAGCAATACAATACAAAGAACCTGCTAACGTCACCTCATGGGTAAGGTGTACACTAACATAAAAGATATTTGTTTTGGTAATAGATAAACTGAAATAAATTAGAGTCAATACAGATAGACTGGCGAAAGTAAACATACACACACACACACACTTACTATTATAATTTAATACTCCTAAATCTTAAATTCTTGCATGAAGATAGACATTTCGCAAAATAAAAACACTATCAATTATGTAATCTGGAACAATTGTAAAAGCTTTAGCACAACGCTTGGTGGACATACTGATACAGCACTAAAAAACCTCACCAGTTAGCAAAGTCTTTTGATTTTCAAAAGTAAAATTGTCTATTACAAGTAAGTCGTAAGCCATGGATAGTTTTTTGTAGCTTTGTTTCCATTTCTTGATGCAATCGCTGTGTTAACCTGGCGATCTTTAACGATTCCGAAATAGAATATAATTTTTATTGCTTATAATTGGATTATAAAATAATAAGATCCGTTGGCTTACTACCTCAATGAGTGAAAGACTCTATATACGACATCCTAAGTGGGACCTACAAAGGAAAAAGAATCGTAGACTTAGTACCTCGGGTTAAGGTAAAACTTTGGAAGATATGGTCTTCACCAGCTCACTAGTGCATTAACACTATTAATGCACCTCGACCAATAGCTACGTATGCGTGTGAAACATGGATTATGAACAAAAGCCAGAAGAACAATCTTGGAGTATGGGAAAGAAAGATTTTAAGGAAAATTTTTGGTGGAGTAAGGGTAGAGCAGGAATGGAGAAGGCGGACTAACACGGAATACTGGAAATATGTAACAGACTATCGATCATTCCGGTAATTAAAGCGCAAAGGGCCATATAGTTGGGAGATATGCCAAGAATTGCAAGGATAAATGGTCGAAGAGAGCTTTAATGGAGGGAAAGGGTACGAGGAAAAGAAAATAACGACCCAGAAAAATAGCTACAGATGGCAAAGAAAGATCTGAGGACGGTTGGAGTGGAGACATGGCAACGAGATGCATAGGACAGAGGCAATTGCAGGAGGATAGTGAAGAAAATTGAAACCTAGGGCCACAAGGCCTATAGTGCTGATGTATATATACAGGGTCTCCCAAGTTAGGTGGCCCATTAAAATATTTTGGGAAAGGAAATATACAAAAATTCTGAAAATAAGTACACTGGGCCACATAGGCCAATGTGATCTTTCGGAGTAAATTATTTTCATTTTTGCATCACTTTCGGTTGACCGAAAATCGCTATTAACTTTCTTATTTTAAATGGAATGCTATAATTTTTATTGCAAATTCTGATTGTAAACGTCATTATAAGTAGAAAATGTTCAGGTTTCCCTACACCTAAATGTAACCGGTTTTGAGATATCTTCAGATTTATGTAAGAAATCGTTTCGGTAGCCTTTCATTGAAAGGAATTGTTTTTACGACACTCAAGATTCAAATTGCTTTTCGTTTGAAAGTATAATCCTTAGGCTTTCAAATCATAGCCTAAATATCGTTGAAAATTATACAGTCTTGTTGCGATATGATATCCAATCTCATTATGTTTAACTGTCTGAAACTCAATTTTCTTAAATGGAACACTCCGTATATTTTTACACCATGATATACAGAATCAAATTCTGCAGCGATTAGTATTAGGTTTGCCTATACCTATTCCTCTTCCTTTTCCTGTTATTAATAATTGTGTATTTTAATGGCATATTTTGCTAGAATTAACCCAATTTTTCGCAATAAATTTCAAGCAAACAAAGTATTTATTGGCTTAAGAAGAGCAGCATGCTGTGGATATTGAGTTTTGTTGTTTTGGTTTAACTCAAATGGAAGTGTATTGTATAATCTATTGCTTTTCTTGGAGTGTACAGAAAATATTTAACTGTTTATTTGAGGTTTGTACAGATTATGTTAAGCATTTATTAACATGCTGCATGTACCGTAGTATTTTAAAATTGACATTCGCTGTCGAACTACAGTCACATTCAATATTTACATATATGCCACTCTAATAATAAGTGAATTCCCATTAGTCTTTATAAAAACATCTTTCATTTATCAACGCCGATTTCAAACATATTATTCAAGCATAATATTCAAGCGTATTATAAGATGTGTGCGATGCCGCCTTCTGCATATTATTTACGCTTGAATTTATTAGCTTAAGTCTTTCGCAAGACAAGTAAGTGTTCATGTAACATTGCGGCACAACGTTAGGAACTATATTATTAGACCGAAGTTATAATCATTAACAATAACATTGAACAGTAAAAGATCAGTCAGGGTCACTTGTATAGCCAAATGGTAGCAAGGTTCGCATCGCCAAACGGAGATGCAAATAGGAAATGCATTCGACCGAAAGAGAGGGGATCAGAACGCAGTGACGTCGAATGCACACTGCGACGCAACCTTGCACTATTATTAGTGCATAAAATTTATAAATTGAATTTCTACCGCGCGACTTGCTAATAGTTATGTGTATATAGAGGGGAGAAGGAGAGAATTTTTCGTGCGATAATTATGTGTGCTGGACTGCATCTATATGCGTTTTATGCGGTGTCTATCTAGTAAATCGCCGCTAGGTCGAATAGTCTCGGATCTAATTGCAAATGAATGCTATTGCGATTATTTGCGCATACTTGCGTCGTCAGTTAGCTTGTTTGTATAGTGTGGCTTTTTTCTCTGTTGCTTCGCGCGGAGATGAAAACTACATAAAGATTATGCGGAAAATCTCGGAAAACAAGTCTATATTTAACCATTACAGCGGTGTTGTACAATTCACAAGTAATAGTATTCAAACGGTTATTTTATCGCTCTGTTTGGATAAGTTGAAATTCCTTAAAGCTGGTTACGAAATAATCTTCCATTGCTGCAAAGTCAAGAATCAAAACTCATGCGAAATTGGTAAATCAATCAATGCTTTGGGATCTCAGACACCGGAAATACAGTACATGACATAATTTTTAAACAAAATTAAAATCAGCTATAGGATGCATAATATCATGAAGAGATTAGCAAAAATACTTCTAGGTGCTTTCTAAATTCGAGCTATCCAATTAAGAATTAGGTTATGCAGAAATTTTAATCAAAACCCCATGACCGCAAATGCTTTTTCACGCAATTATGACGTCTGTGTTATCTGCTTAAATAACAGTTGCTCCGTAAGCCATTACAATCATGGCAACATTTATTTGCTAATATCAAGTAGTATCGAGCGCATTTTTGCTCATTTTCAGTAAAACTCTAACATGTGTATAAAATATGAACATAACATGGCGTGCGAGCAATGAATTCTTTGCTTAACACTGCTGCCGTGGGATATTCGTTGTTTTTGTGGGCGTTTTGTTGATTTAAATATTGTTTTTATTGCCGCATAAAAACTTTTCCGAAAGTTTAATATACATCAGGCTGGTCCTTATTTATGGAGCTAGAAAGTTGTAACATCCCTCCTCCCCATTCCTTTTCCTTTTGACTTGATTTGATACCATCGCATCAAGCTTGAATATGTATGCTTGATGATGCACTTATTATATTAAATTATTTTTTTTTTGATTTAACCAAAAAAATTATAGAAATATCTATAAATTTGCCCAAGTATTTGATATGAAATATTTATAATACACAGTATCGGGAAAATCCACACCGCACAAATTAATTTAATAAGATTCGGGACATATGTTTCAAGAGCACGTCGGCTCCCATTCTCAACCAATTCCCGCATTAACGAAAGTTAGATCTCACATGCACGTTTAAGAACCGGGAAAGAAAAGAAACATCCTGTATATTTTTCTTAAAATGCGCACAAAACAGATGTATTCCTACGGTCGTAAATTTACTAACTGCCATTCGAGGCGGGAAAATTCCTTTCGGGCGGTTTTTTGACATCAAGTGCACTGTGTAAGTATAGAGAGATATGAGAAACATCAGAAATGCCCAAGGCAGTTGGCCATCCGAGGTGTTTTTGTTTTTGTTTTTATTTCTGGAGTCGCCGTGCTGGCGACGACAATTGGTGCTTTTGCTGGCGTTGTGATTTCCGGCGGTAGTCTATACATCGATGATGTAATTTTTAACGGTTATAATGAGAGATGTGTATATCGTTTCTTTCTTAAACGTGCATGTGAGATCTAACTTTCGTTCATTCGGGAATTGGTTGAGAA
>JARFOC010056003.1:0-19095 GCA_031763485.1 Osmoderma eremita | reverse complement strand
ATGGCAACTTAGTTGCCGAAATACGTATCCAGGAGTTCTTCAATCATCGAGGTGGTAAGGGTATTTTTTATTTTTTATATTTTTTAGTAAAATAATGAAAAAAAATATTACCAAAAAATTGCCTTATGATAAGTAAAACCTGCGGTTATACTGAAGGTTGTGTCGAACCTCCGACAGTGCCAGTTGGTGCTAGTGAGCAACTCCAATAATAATAGAACTTTATTGGCCTTACAGTTATAAAACCATTAACAGGAAAAATATAAAAATAATATACATGTTTATATAAAACAATACTAAAGATTGTTTGATTTCTTACTTTGAAAACGGGTATAATAAGAAACCCAAAGTAACCTTTAAACTTCCTACAGCTAAAACCAACTTGCTGTGCACTACAACTCTTAAGATGTGGAAATACACACATATAGCTTTTCGATGATGTATTTCTTTAACTGCATCAATAACTATACATACCTTTTTTATTTGTATTAATTCTTTATTTTTACATTTAAATATATTATTAATAATAATAATATCTCTTTTATTTCATTATACAAAAACAGTATGAAACACGTCAACAAAGATAGTTGTATACAATAGTATACAATAAAACAAATTGCAAATATATGTGAATGTTACACTTATTAAAACATTTGACTGCCAAAGTCATTGATGATGTAATAAGCGTCACAAATTGAGTTTTGTTTCATTTTCCTTTTATACGATGCATAAGGCAATGTTTTGACTGTGTCAAGTATATGATTATATATCCGAATGCAAGAGTACAGAGCATTTCTATGAATTTTTGACAGATTGGTCTGAGATGCCAGAAGATGAGGGGTTACAGTACCTCTAGTATTATGACGTGGTGCAGTTCACACTTATGAAAGAACTCTGAATAATTGGCTTTGACAAATAATGCGCATTCTAGTTTGTATAAACATGGCAAAGTGAGTAAATTGTTACATCTAAAACGAGATCTACAACTTTCTCTGTTTTTAAGATCGAAAAATGGCTCTAATGCTGGATTTTTGTAATTTGAATATTGGTTCCGTACCAACAGAATTGCCCCAGAAAATCGCGCCGTACAGCAATCGGGAATTTATGTATGCATTGTAGGCGCTAAGTGCAGCCTCGGGACAAACACACCGCGGTGTAACCCGAAGACAGTAACAAAACCAGCTAATTTCGATGCAAGATATTCGGTCACGTCGGTCACTCCAGGATAGATCAGAGTCCAGCTTCATCCCGAGGATGGACGCTCTATCGAAAGAACTAAATGTTGTGTCTATGTACTTGATTTGTAGACCTTCAACCTTGTTGTTGGTTAATACTAATTTTTTGCATGTATTGAGTCGTTGAACAATAAATTTTTATTATTATTACAGTTATTATCTAAGCACCTGATGTTATTATTGTGTCTTTAACATGTACTATATTTTATAACAAACTCCGCGAGTACGCTAACCGGTTTTGGAAGTTCTAGTGTAATGTGAATTTTAAAGTCAAGCTATAAATGTTGCGATTGTTTTTTTATTTACGCATTCTTTTAATTCCTTGACCAAGAAATGCAATCATTTGATTCAGGGCAAAGTAAAAAAAAAACATGTGTTAGATAGTTGAAAAACAAATGTTTAGGTGAAAGAAAGAAATGTAAGTAAAAAATACTCCTTACCACCTCGTTAAGTAAAGAACTCTGAATACGCATTTCGGCAACTAAGTTGCTATCCTCAGCAGAAAACCACAAAGGAAAAATACGTTTGACATTATATTTTTCCTTTGTGGCTTTCTGCTGAGGATGGCAACTTAGTTGCCCAAATGCGTATTCAGAGTTCTTTACTCAACAAGGTGGTAAGGGGTATTTTTTACTTAAATTTATTTTAAGCCACCATATCCTATACCTAACCTACATGAAAGAAAGAAGACAAGCATTATACCTTAAATTAACAAATAAGGGTAGATAAAAAATGAAAGCAAGGAAAAAAATATGCTTTAAATCTGGAAAAGTTATTACATTCAAATCTCTAAGATGACATTACTTACACACCATTGGTCGAATAAAATTCTCAATCCCTTTTCCTTTCGTTTCCTTCAAATCGTTTTCACCTGTACATTGTTGTATTTGCTATCACTTTCAAATCATAGGTACATTTAAAATTAGCACTGGTTACATAAAAACACCAATGTAATTGCATCGTACTGTGTACATATGCATTAGCATTCAAAAAAGCTTCATCAGCACACATCTCTCACAAATTAAGCTGGAAAAGCACTACCTTTTTTAACGTTGTTTGTAATGTTATGCAACATATTTCTGTATTATTACAAAAAAACGTGGATATAAACGCGCAGCATATTTGGCAGCTAATACCACATATCAAGCGTAAAAATTCGTGGAAATTTCCAACGGTGGCTTTGTTCTATGCAAAACTATATATGAATGTTTGACAACGCACCTTATGAATCTCATGAGCGGTGGTCACAATGGTAAAATTTAAATAAAACTACATCACAATAAAGTTTTGCACACAGGACGATAGGACAGATCATATGGCTCACATCGATCCAACATCTACTGACGGTGCAGAGGCAGAATGCAGAAGCGGAAACTACTAACGTTGTCCATTTGCCAGGAAAAGCACCAGAAAAAGATACACACGAACTGTACTATTCTGTCACGGAAAGTTGCGCCTCGCGAAATAGCCGTGAAATTTGCGAGTATCCTCTTGAACGAATAAAGCAAGGCAACCGCGTAAAAGGCAATAATTTCGCGGAAACCCCCTTGACTTGGTATAAAACAAGTAGCTCATAATAATACAGAATAGGTAAATTAATGTTAAAAACTATCTTTGTTATCTGCGAAAAGTTTTACTATATGCTACTGTCCACAATAATGTTATATACTAATATATGCAACTCTCCGTTATCATTTTGTCCTTATTTCCAATTACATTTTATTCCACGTGAAATGCCCATTTAACGAAGAAGATCGTACAAACGCAATACCTACTAAATGTTTTAAAACATTAATTAACATTTCAGGAAACCACATCTCTCTTTCAGCTGAAACTTCAACTTAAATTTGCTGTGTACAAAATATCCACATTTTCACATGCAAATTTTGAATGCCGGTGTATCGATTTTATATCAATCATCTTAAAAAAATATTTTATTTTCATCAGTAGGTAAGTTCATGCTATGCGAATATCAGATTAAGGGGACAAAAGAAAACCGCGGAAGTTTTTCGATTTGATGTGTTTTATAACGAGGCAGTTACGCGAAAATTACATTTTCTCTCCACTCAGCTTAATCAAAAAAATATATTGAATATACCTATATTTTATAGAGCTACGTTGTGTTAAAACAACGCGTTTTCCGATTTTTGATCTATGCATTTGTTTTCGATTGCTTTAGCAATTTGCAATAATCAAGTATTACAGTTATGAGCATATGCATACATACCGGGAGCATCTTTCCTATAAAGGAGTAAGTTGTCAATGCATTAGTAACATAGCATGCAACCACTTATATACCACAAAAAGGTTTTACCTATAAATTATTATTTTTTAAATAATCAAGTACCTGTGGGGACAATGAAAACAATTCTTTACGTCAAATATTTCTTTAATAACTTATTCATTCATCAATCACAAATTAACTACATTTGATTGAAAAGTAGAAAATTTATTTGAATTATGAACAAGTAAAACATAGATGAAAAGGTGGCAATGATAACGTGGTACCAAAAGAATAATAGTTAAAATGAAAAATACCCGTACCAATCCATTAGTTATTGATCCCGTACAAATCCTCACGCACAAAATCTGACACGAACTCAGTACCCTCAAAGGATCAGCTAATTTGTCCCCAAACGATTACTTGCTTTGGAATTACCTGAATAGAAAAGTTTATAATAACATACAAATACGTAATTTGAACGAACTGAAAGACCATATACGTACTGCACGTGATTGAATAAACCCAAAATTTATTAGGAATATTCTGCGCTGCTTTCAAGAACGCCTTGCTGATTACCTTGAAAAACAAGGAGGGCACTTTGAAAACTTGCTGCGAAATTGTAGTTCATCATTGTTATGTTTGTCTTAATAATAATAATAATTTCTTCATTCCAAGTTGAAATGTTGCGCTTTCTTTGTTAAAACCATAACCGAATAACGAATATTTCCGTACCACATTCTACTATGCTTCATATACTTCATTATCAAGTAACTTGCATTATAAATAATAACATTTAACCAAACTATTCTCCCACCTCTAGGACAAAGGTAAATTATTAGATAGGTACCTATTGAATACTGATAGCACTATGTATACGCGAACTTCCTCCAATCTCACGAGACAATAGCAATGAGTGCTTGAACACCATCCATGTATATTGGAATCGCCTAGTACAAATTTAATCATAGGGTTAATTTTAGAGGGATGGGTTTTAGAATTCCCAGTACAACTCTGTATATATAGATCTCAAAAGATCCTATCAGTGTTATCAATATACGTATCTATTGCACCTTGACACCCGAACTATACTATCTAACTATAGGGTACAGCAAGTATCGTGTTTAATATGCATAATGTAACTGTTCGATTATATATTAATGCAGGTATATGGACAATTATGAATTATTTATGCATGAATAATAATATATAATACACAACGTAGATGTTACATTATCTTATTACATGATATTGCATGTGAATACAATTTTGGAACAAATAAGCTATTCAAACGGTTACAAGGTAGTTATTTGGATAAATAAAGGCGGTCTAAATACAAGAAATATCTTCAAACCCGGATGTATCGATATTCGCTACCGTAAAAAAAGTAACAAAAGTGTTTTTAAGTAACTAATTTTGCAAGTTGAATGCAACTGGTGAATAGAGGTTGCGGTGGTTTTTGTAACTGTATTCAAACTTTCCAACAACAATTATTTTTCAAGTTCTTAATTAAATTTATTTCAACGTGAATAGTTTTAGTAAACACAATGGATATACGAGGACAGTTCCATAAGTACCCGACCTAACAAAGAAGAAACAAAAAATTGGGGGAAAAATACCTTTTTTCTCAACATAGTCTCCTTTTAGCTCCGCACACTTTTCCCAGCGATGCTCAATAGCTTCGATATCCTGTTTATAATTACAACCCTCAAGCTCCTCAAAATAGCCAACAACCCCAAGCTCCACCTCCTCATTGTTGGCAAATCTTTTACCACGAGCCATTTTTTCAAGTTTGGAAAAAGAATATAATCCAAGGGGACTAAATCTCACGAATAGGTTGCGTGAGGAAGCAATTCGAACATTAACTCTTTGATTTTGGCCACCGCGATACCGAATGTGTTAACTGGCGCATTGTCTTTATGAAACAACACTTTCTTTTTGCCAAATGAGACCGTTTTTTCTTGATTTCATAACTCAGACGCTGTAATAAGTTCGCATGATAGTCTTCATCGATTGTTTTTCCTTTTTGAAGATAATCAATGAAAATGATTCCAAGAGCATCCCAAAAAACTGATGCCACGGTCTTGCCCGCAGAAGGAACTGTCTTCGCCTTTTTTTGAGCCGATTCTGTCCTTTAAGTCCATTGTTTTGATTGTTCCTTCGTCTCAGGTGTGAAGTGGTGGTTATGAATCGACGCAAAAACTCGGCTTTATTGCTGTGAAACATCCTCTACACTAGACTGAAACATCCTCACGACGCTGTTTTTGTTCTATTATGAGCAAACGCGGCACCCATCTTGCGCACAGCTTTCTCATCTCCAATATGCGGTGTACAGCACTTCTTGAAATATCTACCATGTCTGCTAGCTCATTCATCTTCTGTCGAGGTTCATCCAACATCATTGTGTGGATTTTCTTCACCACTTCTGGCGTGGTAACCTCTTTTGGCCGACCACTGCGATGCTCGTCTTGGCAGCTCGTACGGCCTCGTTTAAACTTTGCCACCCAATATTTTACTGTTGTAAACGAAGGAGCAGACTCCTCTAGAGTAGAATCTAACTCGGCTTTGATATTGGTTGGACTGAGACCTTTCAAATGAAAGTATTGTATCATATAACGATGACCAATTTTGTCCATGTCTACAAATTCACTGAGAGCGTTCACTATCGATGACTGCCAGACATATACTAAACAACGTAGCATCTTCACATTTAGTTGGTACTTTCTACCATGAGAATTTTTTTAAACAACAACCGCCAACTATACGTCTGGGACTACCCTCGTAAATACTTCCTCTGTCATCCCCGTATAGCGTTTTACTCCAATATTGGCAAGTCAAGGCAGCAATGAGGCTGCTTCGGAGCGGTAAATTTTAAATCTCTTTAAAACAAAAGACGTACTAGGTATAAAAAGAAGGTTTTTGTATAGAAATAAGTATTAATGTGTACAAATTAATGTATTATGGCTGACATTGGGGCAAAAGGGCTGAATAAACTGTTGTGATAAGACTTTTTTCTAAATTTTCCGGTGTAAAACTTGTCCGTTTAGATTACATCTTTAAATACAGTATGGATTTCTATTTAAAAAAACTGCAATTACTTTTCCTCCTAATTTATCAAAAAATTCTCCTGGAATACTTTTTAATTCCATAGTAACTCGATCTAATACAGCGAATGCCTCTGTTAGTTTAATATTTTGATTTTCAAATAATTTAATTGTTGTGGGCAAGATACTAAAATTTTCATTAATGAATTGTAGTTCATGAAATAAGCTTTGAACTTGAAAAGCGATTTTGCATCCAGTAATGCTAATAGCATCAGGTAATTGTAATTGGTACAAACTCTTTCATCAGATGAAAATGACTATGATGAAGAAGGTGGCAAAGAAATAGTTGTTAATATGCTTTTATTGAAAGCCACACGTGGGGGTGCTTCGCTAAAAATGAAATTACATGAGGATATTAATTTATCCACAATTGGAAATTGGCTTCGTACAAAGCCATAAATGCGGTGCAATACATGGGCCACACTTGTGCAGAAGATTTGAATATTCTCTCTTCAGAAGCTTTGCAGCTTTTAACATATAGGCTGCCCATGGTGTACTTTTCTAGACTCTTTGATGACTTTGCTGATGATGTAGTTCGTCACTAATGACTATCAATGTTATTTTTAATTTGAACGTTACAGTGGTGGACAGTATCTGCTATACTGGTTGGAGTTCGAAGATCAAATTTGTTGGGAAGTGTAGCCGATTCAATCAAAACACAACTTTATTCTTACGCTCGAGCTTTCGGTTTATTATTTAAACCTTCTTCAGGAGTACAAACTACAAAGTATGTGTTTGATGAAAGGACAAAAGATAAAGAAAATTAAGCTGAACTATAACTTACATGTCGTGGCTTAAATCGTTGGTTAACATGTTAAAATATGGACAAGATGTTTACATTGACACATTAAAATGTTGAATAGTATAACACAATATCACAATTCAGAAGACAAATATATTTAAAAGCGACTAGTGCAGAGCATTCTGCACATATCAATTTATAAAAATAACATTGGTGACAGGAATCACCAACATTACGTCATTGACGTATTGTTAGTGATTCCCGTCTTCTAGAACGAACTATTATGGCGATGTCTGCTGTGACAGCATCACCAATGTTACTTTTATAAATTGATATGTGTAGAATTCTCCGCACTAGTCGCTTTTAACTATATTTGTCTGCTGAATGGTGATATTGTGTTATACTATTCAATATTTTAATGTGTCAATGTAAACATCTTGTCCATATTTTAACATGTTAACCAACGCTTCAAGTCACGACATGTAAGTTATAGTACAGCTTAATATTCTTTATCTTTTGTCCTTTCATCAAACACATACTTTGTAGTTTGTACTCCTGAAGAAGGTTTAAATAATAAACCGTAGGCTGCAGCGTAACAATAAAGTTGTGTTTTGATTGAACCGGTTACATTTCCCAACAAATTTGATCTTCTAACTTTACCATTACTTTTTCCTAACATTTTGTTCGGTGGGAACACAAAGTTTTTCACTAGGACTGTGTCCAATGGTGTATTTTTCAAGGAATCGATTTGTGAATGCCTCACGTAGGTCTTGTGTGAAATCGTCAGCGTTGTGTTTCATTAAATGGATTGTTGTGAATAAATGCTGGTTTATAGAATATGTATCTCGATATTTTATCGTTGTAGAACATACGCTGCAATCCACTTCAAATATATTACTACAGATAGATAATCCGTATGATCTGCAATTGACCATTGTATTGATGAAAGATGCTTTTGCTACTCTTGATTAGAACCTTCCATGTTGAAAAATAAGAAAAAATATAAAATACGTACGGAAACTTTAAGTTAAATAGTAAATAAGTTTATTACCTTGCATCCGCAGTGAAAAGTGTAAATTATGTTTTCATTTGCATTTCATTCAGAGTGAACATCGAGGTTTCCTTTCAGTTCTCATTCTTGCTGTGGATGTATCATCCATAGTGTATACTAAAGATTTAAAGTACATATTCGCCTTAAGACACTTTACCAAAGATATTTTCAGTTAAATAATAATAGTAATCTTCGAATAGAATAGAAATATTCAAACATTAGCCCATCCTACTAATGACTGCAATACAAAATATAACCATATTGTCAGTGTTATTCTCTGACGCTATACCGGGTTCTCTTATTTATTACACATACATTTTGCCTGTCTATCCTTAAAATAACGCATTAGGGACATAATAGGCAACCAGTTACACATTTACGGCCCGACGAGCGAGAAAAATTAGTGAAACTAGCAAAACCCAGCGCCCACGCGTTCGTAACAGATCTATTTTAAAAAATCAATTTTTTTTTTTGTACCGAAACATTACTATGGCAGCTAGTATTATTTCGACAAAGAAAAATTCAGCTTTGGTCGAATGTGGACATATTCCTTTAAAAAGAATCCCCGAACAAAACAACATAAATTGAAAACTGACTTTTACTATTATCCTTTACTGTTTTTAATGAATTCATGGAGAAGTGATATGCGTTTTTATTAAACAGCGATTTGCTTCGGTTCACTACCGTCTCATTACAAGAATAATGTCAATTTCATTATCCAGCAAATGAAATGGATCGTATAACTAGCCAGACAAAGTTTAAAATTAAAAGAGTACGATCCAAGGAGGCTGATGAATAAATTTCAGATATGACATCTGGTGGCGTTTTCCCTTTTTTTCTCATTAAAACTTTAATCACGACGCGACAGAATTGGAAATTTATTGTTCTGGATTATTGGAACAGAGTAAAATTTAATATAATTTAAAACGTACGTGCAGCTGATGCAGGTATAAAGTCCTAACATAAAACTTACTACTTTATAAAGCTATTTGAAAACGTATTGAGTCCTTTTAAGTTAAAATTGAGACAATTATCAAAAGCTTGTTTTTGTATTTTAAAAGAACTTTAGTAAAACAAATATTGACTAAGGAAAGTCAAAATATATTGCCGTTGGAGATACGAGGTTTTGACTTTACTACGATATACACTATTTTCTGCCAAATTCTGCAGAAATCGAAACTAATGATAGTATGAAGGTGCAAGATCCGGATTATACGACTTCTTTATCTTTTTCTTCTTCTTCTTCCTCTGTATGCTTGGCCTAGCCATTCTACTTTATAATTTTTATTCTTCTGTCAAGGATTAGAGCCAACTCTGAAGCCACCTCCCGGGCGATCGTCCTGGTAATCTTCTTGCACTGTGTCATCCGTTTTTGCATATTTTTGCTAATTTATCTGTTCCCATCCAATGTGCCTATTGTATACGGCGGATGCATTAAAGCTGCCCACCCAAGTGATGCCGAATAGTTAATGCACTTCTTTAGACTTCAAACAGTGTTTTTGGCAATGCGTTGATAAGTATATCCGCTTCCTGCTTTCGGAGTTTCAATAGTTCTTCTAGTTTTTTGAGCCAAACTTATAACACACATCCATGTGTTTCGGTTTGTTATGAAATTCAGGTTTTTTTATTGATTAGCCGTCAGCAGCACTGGAGTGTCTTCTAGATTATTAACTGTTTAACCTTTTTAACCAAATGAGTTCTTTGCTGGTCTCATTACTTGCTACAACAAATTCCGCTTACGATTATGTTTGTCGATAAGGCAATGCCCGGCTGTTTTGAACTTGACCCAGCTATTGCTCCTCTACGGTATTTAAAAATCATTCCTGACGTGGAATGTCTTGCTGTTATTTCTGCATGATAGTCAGCACCACTGAAGGCTTCTAATTCTCTGTTAGAACTAGAATCATAGTGAATTCCTTTTAACCATATTCCAACGCCGGAACTTCTAATGCACGTGAAAGATAATTTACCGTAAATGTTAAGCCGGGCCTTGAAACAACAGCTAATATAAGACTACCAATAGATTCCTGATAGGGTACATTTCTATCTAACTTTGGTATGGTATTATCCATATTGAACTTTTGAAATTTATTTTAGTGCAGAATTTCTCCGATTGATAGAGATAGATCAATCATCAAGATGATGTATTCCTAAGCTGAGAAAACAATTCACTTGTTCAATGGCAACACTAAATTTGTTTCTAAAACAATCTAAGAATTCTTGTGTGTTTTTATTTTCTCTAGCTGCAACTAAACCGTCATCGTGAAATACAATCATAATTTTCTTTCTTTATAAATAAATAAGATCCTTAACTACTAAGAAAATCTCTAAAGCGTTGGTTCCACAATCTTGGTGCTTGCTTTAAACCTTCTGGTTCCGACAAATACATTCCATTCTCAACATATTCATATAAGAAGGCCGTTTTAATATCAAACTGAGCTACCTTTAGTTTTTGTAACGCTGTAACGCTCAAAATAGACCTTATTGTATCCTAATGTGCAACAGCCGTGAATAGCCCTTAGCAACTGGTCGTGCTCTGTACTACAGTTATTTTCTTTAGGTTTTCCTTTAATTCTAGAGTCGTGCAGTCTGCAGTCGTTACTTTGATTGTCGATATGATTTGCAACCTTTAGGTAAATTTAAATGTATGAGCAATGAGAGTATTCAATTCTTCTGACCTTGCGAATGTCATGCAAATAAATGCATGACATTTGTTTTCCTCTGGAAACACTTCAGAGAACGTTGTAGGCTGTTCGTGCATAGCAAGCATTGCAAAATCGGTAAACTTTATTGGCTCTTCAAGTTTGTCCATGCTATCCTTTTCTATTTCTGTTTCCGTTGCTTCTTGTTCATCAGATTCCAATACATTCATCTGTAATTTCAGGTAAAACAAAATTCACATTAGAACTAAATCATCCCTCTCTGTTAAAAATAACGTCTTAAAATTGTATCATTATTTTCCGATATCCAAATTCTATAGCTATCTTTATCGCCACAATATCTGACCTTTGAGAGCTTCTTTGTCAAGTTTCTTTCTCCTCTGGTAAGATATATATGCATGATAATCTGCACCAAAAATTTTTAGATGAACAACGCACAGACTTCCGTTGTTGGTGATTGCTTCAACCCGTAATTTCTCAGGTAGATTCTTCGCATGTAACAGCAGTTCGAGGTACTTCCACAAATGTTCTATTTTCCTGCTAGACCATTTTGTTGCGGGGCATATGGCGTTGTAACTTTATGATATATACCATAGAATATTCCTTACATCAGAATTACAAAATTCAGTTCCTCCATCAGTTATAAGAACTTTTATAGTATGACCGGCAGCAGATCTTGCCTTTGAAATAAACTCTAATAATTTGAAAAACCGAATCTGGGCATCTCACCAAATATGCAGGCCTCAAAGTCACTATCATCCAGTTCCGCTTCAACACCTTTCTGTTTTAAAAACTTTTGCACGTGACGCGTAAATAGCATTTTGTCGGTTAATTGTTTTGACACCTACGCATTGGTTATCTGAACTAGATTTAGAGCATATAACTGTGTAGACAGATATAACGAGATATGTATTCCGTAACATCTTTCAAAACAAAACTGCAATTGATAATTCCCAGAAGATCCGACCATACAGAGCTGCTTTCATTCAAATACCTACAGTTCCTCTTGTTTTTGGCAAAATAAATCGAAAATCATCCACTGCAGAAACTCTAATTAGAACTGTCAGATTTCCCTTATTTAAGAAATTAAATATTACGTCAATATGGTATTTAAATCTTAGTATATTTTCGGTAGAAAGTGTTATGTTATGCAATATAGAAAGTAAAAACCTTTGGTTATCTGTTATTAAACCTTAACAAAGAAAATTCTGCTCTAAAAAAATCAGAAACTGTTAAACTTTTGTGTCGTCTATTTCCAAGATAGTGTAAATAACACATGTAAGCAACTTACAGTAAATTTTTAAAAACCATAATCGCCTATAAACGGGGATTCCATAATCCGTAAAAGTTATTTTATGGGTTAAAAGTTTTAAAAAAAGGTATAATCCCGCGGTATAAGAATATAAACTAAATAAGACTAAAAACAAAAATATCATAAAACTGTAAAAAAAATCCATAACCCTATCATAAACGCGTCATCATAAGTTGACGGATATCGTAAATTACTTTTTAGATGGCGGTCGCTAAACCCTGAACGACAACCGGTAAGTACGTCATCGATCGCGAATACAAAACGACAACATTTACTACGGATCGCTGAGAACACCGACCGGAACGTCAACGGCAATTTCCCACGCGGTACGTTGTTTCCCGTGTAGCTTCACTTACGTTTAAGGTGCAATAGTTCTATCTGAACTTAATACATTTCACAATTTAATGGCCCAATAGGTTATCGTAAGGCAATAGAAGCACTTTGTTTTTATCAATTGTTCAAATTTCTTTGCACTTTCTATAAAGTGTAATAGTGGACAGAGGGTCGAAATCAAATCTTTATTCCTTCAGTAATCTACAAGAGTAGGTTAAAGTGACCATACGTTCCACTTTTGACAAGACTATTCCTATTTTCAACAAAGTCCCGCTTTTTTGAAAAATATTTTTTACAGGTTTATTTAAAATTTCATAAAATGCCATAAAATGGTATGTTGCTGGAATCACCATACTAAGCAAAAGCAATGAAAGGGGTACAAGCATTAAAGACGGACTCGAGCTTCTGCCTATGAGGCGTCATCAGCGTCCTTTCGAATGCCAAAACCCACTTTCATCGCTGATGTGTCGTCAACCTCATTGCGAATTGTCCCACCGCTTACATGCACCACGGCATACCCCATCTAGGGGACACAAGCCATCAAGACCGTCGCAATAAGGTCGGTAATACAGTACGCTTCACCTAGTTCGGACAGTACAAGGACTGACAGTCCCGCAAAGGGGTTATTGTCAACCCTTTGAATTAAGGGCATTAGTGTTGACGTCAAAAAATGCCAACGCTGTGGAAATTTTTCCAAACAAAGCAAGCTACATAACTTCCCATTCTGTTCACGTTGTTAGACTTCTTTTAAAAATGCTTTATTTCTAAATTTGTGTGCATCTTGTATGGTATCGTGTTTCTTTTTTGTCTTTTATTCTGTCTTATTAACAAATCTGTGATGTGTTTTGCTTGTAATCACCGCAGTAAGCAGAAAAAGTGCAAGTATTTTTCAAAGAACTCTGAGCTAAAGAAATAAATTGATTAATGCAGTATTGTATACATACAGTGATGGATATAGAAGGATGTGAAAATAATAAATTTATATTGTATAAATCTAAGTTTCGGTAAGCGATTGTATTCCATACCCCTGTAATAAATCTTATATTTCAATGTCAATAATAGTTATGGTTTAGGAGATGTGGATTACTTACTATTGTCGTGTCTTTGCAAGTAGCATGGCCCCACAATGTGCTATTTTACACATTCTTATACAGTGGCAGACAAGGGAAATGTTGAACCGAGCTTAAAATTCATTTATTCGAATTTATAACGGAAACATTTTATCTGGAAAGCCTTTATTCTGGGGCTGACATGTTTCCTTCCGTGCTTTTTCCCTCTACTCCTAGATAATATATAAAAGAAAAATTTGACCTGGCCGGTAATTAAATAAAATTTGTGTTACATAAAGATATAATTTATGGTTATGGTAGAGAGCGATAAGCTAAAATATACGTTTTTGCAAACTTATAAAAAAATCTAGGCACTGTTCCACATTTCAGGACAATTTATATAAGGTGATAATGAACTAGAGTAAATGAAATTGAGCAAAATTAAATAAAAAGCATAGAACAAACCTAAATATTTATAAAACTGCAATCATACAAGTTGCTATAAGAGACGCAATGGTAATATTAAAGAAAAACAAGAAAGCAACTTTATCGGGAGATCATTTTGTATATCTACACTGAAACACATTAAAAACCAATGAAAGCTCCCAATATGAACGAGTTAAGCATTGATTATTAACATTTTTGCGGAAAATCCAAAGGCACCCAAGAAAATCCAGTATATGCAGATTCTAGATCTTCAATATTTTGAATTCAATTACACCAACACTAATTAGAAAAACAAAATTCGTGTTGCAAGATTCTGACCATAGATGTACAGCTATAACCATTTTTAAATCACGCTCAACATATAACGACTTCAGATGGTATTCTGTAATCTCACAACAACTGCGGACATTTTCCTTTCCAAAGAAAAACATGAGTACAAAAGCGATCAAATAAGTAGACAGACCTAGAAAAGAATAAAGGAAAGAAGAGAATTGAAGCAGATACTATTGAAAAAAATCTAAGGCATAAAGGAAAGCTGACAAAAGAGTATAGAGAAACAGACAAAAGCAGTTAAAAGAAACGCAAGAGGAGGTAAAAGAGTATATCAAGAAGAACTAAGAAAGAAGCAGAAACGACTATGATAAACAACGATCTTGGAACCTTATACAAGAACATAAAAAAGCTGAGTAACAATCAAAGAACAAACATAAGCCATGTAAAGGACAAACAAGGAAAAATACAAAAAAAAACCCAGAATAGAAGGATAGAATATTTCAGCGAAATGTATGAGGAAAGAAGTATAAAACAGGAAATGGAAGACGAAATGCGGGAAGAATTAGAGTTGACAATAACAAACTTTACAAAGGAAGAAATCAGAAACGCTATTAAGTCTTTGAAAAAAGGGAAAGCAGCGGGGATGAACGATAGCACAGCCGAACTCATCAAAGCTGACATAAAACGTCGACTGACATCCTATTGTTCTTGATCAAGAAAATATATGAGGAAGAACAGAAGCGGTAGGACATGCACAGATCACATAAATGCCCTCAGAATTATAATAGAACAATCACTTAAACGACAGAGCAAAGTGTATATAAATTTCATAGATTTTAGACAAGCGTTCGACAGGGTGAATAGGGAAACAATGTGGAAAATCCTCAAAATGTATGTATGGGATACCACAGAAATTTATTAGTGATGAAGGTGTTTTACGAGAACTGTACGGCACAGATAACATGCAGTGGTAAAAGGACAGAAGGAATAAATATAAAGAGTGGTGTAAGGCAAGACTGTCTATTGTCCTAATACTTGTGCACTGGATCATGAGAAAAAACCATGAAAAGCAAAACTAGAATAAGATGGAATGCTTTAGAGCTTGAGTTTGCCGATTTAGTGTATGTATTTGATGACTCATATCTGAGTAAAGGCAACTCCTGCAAAAGAAAACCGAGAAATTGGCCAAGAAATTAGAAAAGGTTGGATTTGAAATAAATATAGCCAAGTCAAAAATTATACAAATAAAAAAAGAGAAATGGGAATATAGAAGCAGAGGAAATAGAAAGTGTACAGGAATTTTGATACATGGGGGGCATCTTAGAAAAAAGGGCAAGCATGGAAAAAGAAATAAACGCGAGAATAAATAAGACGCAGAACACTTTTTATATCTCTACTAAATAAAACTTGGAGATCGAATGAACTATCTACACGAACCAAAATAACAATTTTTAACACCAATGTGAGAAGTATTACACATTACGCGTCAGAAACATGGAAAAGAAACTCGCAAAAACTCCAAATTTTTGATAAATAAATGCCTGGGGTAAATATTAAAAATATACTGGCCAAACCGAACATCAAATAAAGAGCTATGGAAAAGAACAGACCAGGAACCCATACTCCAAATAATAAAGAGAAGAAAATGGAAATTTATTGGACATACATTAAGGGAAGATGAAAGTGATATAACCAGAATATCAACCGATCGGTAAAAGGAGTGTTGGCAGGCTAGCAGAAACATGGAAAATGGGTATTAATAGAGAATTGGAAGAAGTAGAGAAAACGTGGAGAAAGCCAGTGCGTTGGCACGAAATAGAAATGATTGAAAGAGGCTTGTAGAGGCCTTATGTTCCAAACGGAACCAAGAGGACCAAAGTAAAAGAAAAGTAAGCATACTATTCGACATTAACAAATAAATTGTGATGAGAATGTGATGCCTGACTCTGACGGTAATTATTTAGGCATCTGGCGTCATAAACGCACCGTTCGGATTAGCCCTATGTTAGGGATGGATAGGGGAAAAGAGAGAAAAGGGGAAAGTGCATAATTTTTAAATTTAGTTATGTTTGCGCTCATGGGGTTATACCGGTAGACGATGAGAATCCATGCATTCCCGAAACACGTACTTGTCCCAATTTATTTAACATGTTGTACGGGAAGAGTAATCCGAACAGTGTTTATTGTGCTGCTCCATCCTCCTTGCAATCTTTAGTGATCTGACGTCATAGTGTAAGAAAGAGTTTGGGGTCATGTGACTTTTATTTGAATTTCTACATAATTTAACTCTCAATTACCCTGTATTTAGAAAGCAGATACCAATTTCTTGCTAAGCTTCTTACTACCAGACCTTTATTATGCACCACGTGACTTCAACTGCGATATACAAACTATGTCATTTAACCTATACATGTAACTTTCGTATATCAAAAGAAAATAAAACGTATTAACACGAAAACAGAATAAAAAACAATAAGTTCATATTTCTCCAGGCATGGTCATCCAAACACTACCTCTATATCTTCATAAATATTTATGGTTAATAAAACTACATTGAAATCTGAAAATTGTGATATGGGTGTAGTAACATGGCGATACAAATAGCACGGTACCCACCCAGAAAGGTAACGGTGTATTCACGTGATTTTTTGGTCAGGTGAATCGTTACGTTTAGGTACGTTATATGGATCGTTCTTGGGAAGTAAAAATGACGGCCTGTCACAGCAAATATTACGTCATATTTTAACTTTACTTTGCCGTTGTTTTGGGACGTCGTATAGACTTTTAGAGGACGTAATTTTGACGTTATTGGCGACGTCATGGACGACCTATTGCTCCAAGTGGAATAACCTACAAACGGTAACACACTTAGGTTCGATATTTGGTTGCGGTAAACTGTTAATTATAGCCCATCTTTTGACATAAATTTCACTTGTTTTGTGCAACTGGTTTGGTTGGCAGGATTACGCCATCTTGTTTGTTATGGAACAAAGATTTAACTTTGCAATGAAAGTTAAAAAGTATTTACTCCATAATAATCAACAAACAACAATTATATTCGTAATTGTTATCCATTACTCATATCAATCACAAGCACAATTGTATTCTTATTGTGCATCATATACTTCGGACCAGCTGGGATTAGTAATTTGAAAATTTCAATGTTACTAGGACAATAATACGACAAACACAAAACAATTGCTTCACAAGAACAATTTATTATTGATATTAATAAAAAATACTATGTCCGAAAAGGGAAGTTTTTTAGTGGGTTAGAGACCCACACACCGAGCCAGCTTTCCACTCGCCCGACGGTGCATTTTTCCCCCTTAAAAAAATACTGAGCTAAACCATGACCATATATTTTATAGTTATATATACCTACACTGAAAAATGAATGAGAAAAATGGATTGTAGAAATTAGATTATAAATTTCTATATATTAATAATTAAAATAATTATTATCAAAAAGGTAATATGCTGTTTATTAAGAGTAATATATCCAGATTGTATCATGCTCACAGTAAGAGGTGCAATCTAGATTACACCATCTAAAAATAGTGGATATAATTATTAATATATTGTATTGCTGAAATCCCATATAATAACGTATATTATAAAGATAGTAGTGTTAATTATCTACAATATTATCCAGTACTACACGCATATACTATTTTATAGAATAAACTTTTATTATACATATATGTTAAAACTAATAATATTAATATAATACGCCTTCTCTAATATACCAGTTAATAAAATCTATTAACTAAAACTGATTATACAAATATATTAACCGGTAATATAAATTATAATTGTCCCTATAGGAGCTATAAAATATATTAAAGTATATTATATTTATATTAAAGAGTACAATCTATTTCTCTCAGTGTACCTTTATAGTTATATTCTTGTTCCTTGTTACCACAAACTTCTGTAAATTAAGTAATTATACCATATTTTTGTTGTATTTGAAATTAAACATTTATTTACACTTTAGATGTATACGTATGAATTTAATACACATTAGTGATTTTCTTAATATGGTAAGGACATACATACATATATTACCTGTACTTTAAGTTTATGCCTGCTCAAAGTTTTTAATTTAATTAATAAAGCTTTATTGCAACCTACATAATAAAAATGAATTATAAATATAATATAAACAAATACACATAAAGTACAAATCAAGTAATAAATAAGTAAAATAAATGTAATAAATATGTGTTATACAATAATTATGACTATCACCCTTCTATTACGAATACTTCTACATTTAAAAAACCAGTTTATTTGATTTGTTTTCTGAGATGTATCGAAGTCACTAATTTCCTAGTTCTGTAATAATATATTGGAAAGATTAAACTGAAACAATACAGTCAATATAAATGAAAAAAGAAATATTAAAGTAAACTTAATTTTCAATGCTATTAATCCCCCCTATAACTATTACCCTTGTATATATATATACAAGGCTATTACTAATGCGGTCCTGACGATAATCGCTCCACAAACAATGCAAAAAATAAACTTGGAGACACCAACATCAAAGGCTTCGTCGGGAGTGGTACATCTGTGCTGTTTTCTGACGTAGTAGACAAATAGACATTCATCGAGTACGCAATGTTTTATCACGTTGCGAAACATCGAATATAAGAAAGATCTTGC
>JARFOC010055984.1:0-19101 GCA_031763485.1 Osmoderma eremita | reverse complement strand
TATCTTCCTTCGTAGATTCTGCTGAGGATGGCAACTTAGTTGCCGAAATACGTATCCAGGAGTTCTTCACTCATCGTTGTGGTAAGGGTATTTTTTTATTTTTTACTATTTTAAGCCACCGTATCCTATTTTATATTAGTATAAGTTATAAATTTTTGTATTTTGTAGTTGTATTAAACATTAACTGTTATTTATTCATGCCTAACTTGTTATACCTATTAAAATAATTTCGAAAAACTAAAGGTTGGCCCATTAAAAAAATCTGTGCTGGTAAAAGAAAAATATCAGACCGTGTCGTTTGCAGTATATAAGACCTCGAACTCACAGTGATTTGCATGTAAAATTGACCATAACTAAAGAAACACGCTGTATAATGCAATAAAGTTGTATATTGGGGGTGTGGGGCATGTGCTTAATCTAAATCTGAAATAATTTATAGGCTGTTCCGTTTAAGTTCCGTTTGGTTCTTCCTGGTGATATGGAACACCCTGTGTATATGAAAATAGTTTTAAAATGTTAAGTTTAAGACTGTCTACAATTTTCGCAAATAACTTTTTTTGATATCTTATATGATAACGGATATATCGAGGTTTGCCACATTAATGCGTCCCTGTGTGTCCAGCGATATTTGAAAGTGCGTTACTTACGGTTCTGAAATCTGGGTACCAAATAAAGATATTGGAGAAGGTGCTGCGAAATAACAAGAATGGACAGGAAACGAAAAATAACCATACTAGATAAAATAAATGTCAGGAAAATAATTAGAGAGAAAATTGAAGAAAAGCTGTTATCATGATTTGAACATTTGGTTAAGATGGAAAATCATAGGATACCAACAAAAATACGGAATGGACTCCAAGCAGAAAAAAAAGAAAGACCTCGAACAAGATGGAAATCATTTATACAGAGATCTCACACAAGAAGACTGTTTAGATAGAAGAACATGGAAAACGCAATGCGACAAACCGCGACATTATTTGTACAAAATTCGCTTAAATAAAATAGTTTCAATTTCTTGACTTTCTTTTCGTTGTTTCGGCGGCTAGGATTCATTTATATTTTCACTTTCAATCGACACAATTTTATTCTTACAGGTTTCCCAACGATTTTTAAGTCTACCAGCCCTTGCATGTCCCCTTTGTCTACACTTGCATGTTTTCCAGCTTTTTTTTACAGATAGCAAACTTGGGTGTGCCAACGACTGTTTTCTTAACACTTTATTGCCAAACACTGCATCTACTTGTCATTTTAATACGTAGCGCCGCGCGTACCCATACAGATCGATCTGTAGACGAAAAGATATGTCTGTTGCCGAAAATAGAAATGTGAAGCATTTACTGTATATTACAAAATAAAAAAACCAGATAATGTTTACACTTGTTTACTACAATGAGTGCTTTTTAATATTTCAATTAAACCTGGCGAGAATAGACAAAATTTAAGACGATTTGAAAAAATATCTCCGTTCTGAAATACAGTAAATCGATTTTAGATGGTCCCTAGGCGGGACTGAATTAAGAACTTGATTTGATTCGTTGCTTACATTATTAATTTGAGTTGTTAGCTTTGATCTCCGTCGTCCTAAAGTTAGACTTCCTAGTTAGCACGTATTTATAATTATATATAATGCGCTACAGGCCTTGAAGGTCCTTGGCATCTATTTTCTTTACAATTTGTTTCCACTTTTTTCGGTCTGTTGCTATTTCTTCCAATTTCACACCCATCTCTTCTATGTCGGCTTTCGCTTCTTGAAGCCACTTTTTCTTTGGTCTTTCTCTTCTCTTTTTCGCTGCTTCTCCTTCATACAAAACCTTCTTATCAACTCTCTGGTCCGACTTTCGGGCAATATGTCCCAACCACCTCGAACTTATCTTGTATAAACTCATTACCTCTCTGCTTGTGCGTCTTCTCCATTCACCCTCATTTGTGGTGACACCTCCCAATATCTTCCTCAAAATTTTCCTTTCCCACATTTCCAGCTTTTGTTCGTCTTTTCTAATCATTATCCAAGTTTCGCTGACATATAGAACTACCGGTCTTATAAACGTTTCATATGATCTCATCTTGAGTGCTCTCGAAAGGTTTTCCGCCTTTAATATTCTTGAAAACGCCGCTTTATTCCCCTTCAGGATCTTATCTATCTTATTTTTTTCTTAATTTTTTGTTGTTATCGTTACTCCCAAATATTCAAACTTGTGGTCTCCTTCAAATACATAGTCTTTCTCCCCTGCATTGAGCTTGGCATACTTGTTCTGATCTGTTATGTCTGCTCCCATCTCCATATATTTTGTTCTTACTTATCAGAAAACATAGTTTATATGCTTCTTCTTCTTCAAATTTCCGAAAAGCCTTCCCTAGTTCTTTTCTTGGACCTTGTTAAGAGGACTACATCGTCTGCGTAGGCAATACACTGTACTTTATGATGGTAAGTCGAACCTGTTGTTTGCATTATTATTGCTTCCAATATATAATATTTCTCTGGAAATCGAGTCGTATGTCTACTTAAAATCAATAAAGAGCATATGTAGGCCCAAGCTTTGTTCGTAGCTGTTATTTTGTATTTGTTTTAATGTGAAGATTTGGTCTACTGTCGTTCTGCCAGTTCTAAAACCCCCTTGATATTCACCCACCACTTTGTCCTCGTATTTCTTTAGCCTATTGCGTATTATCTTGGCAACGATTTTATATACTATCTCCAACAATGCTATTCCTCTATAATTTTCGCATTGCGTTTTATCACCTTTCTTAAGAATTGGGCAAATGAGTGCACTGCTCGATTCTTTAGGGATTCTTTCTTCATTCCATACTCTTCGTATTAAATGGGAATAATTCTCCTCCTTGTTTTAATACTTCTGCCGGGATTCCACTTTCTCCTGCACTTTTATTATTTTTCAGTCCTTTTATAACTTCGTATTCGTTGTTGTGCTTCTACTTCATTTAGCAGGAGGTTAAAGTATCTTGCCCACAAGTCCAATCTTGTTTTTATCTTTCATACCAGTTCATTCCTGCAATAACTTGTAGTAGTATTCGCGGTTTGCTTGGAGTGCTTTACTTCCTGATAAAAGTTCTTTATTTCTTTGTTAGTGTAGTGTTCCTCTATTTTTTCTAATTGCTTGTCTAGTAGCGCCCTCTCTTTTCTCTACAAATCTCCTTGTCGTCTTTCTACTTTGTTCATAATTTCTCCCTGTCTCTTCCGTTTCGTTTCGGCTTTTTTCATTTTCGCCTTATTTCTTCCCTGTGTGTGTGAGTGCAAAACGGCCCACTCTTCATCGAACCACGATAATTAACTTGTAATAATTATTTCAATTTATATTCATCATTATCTTTAGCTAAATACAGTCTTACGCAACAATATGGATTAGGATCTTTATATATACTATATGTGTGTATATATTTTGATCTGTTTCCTGTGATAATTCCGTACATGCATCCCGCACTGATAGATATTACAGCCGCGGCATTATCGGTGGGCCAGTAGCGAAGATAGTAGTGCTTCGTGCGGCGTCGTGATATCTCTAACCGCACCGAAGGTATACGAAGTTAGCTAATCCACAAACGATTTGATTCGACATGTGGACAGCTAACAATATTTTAATACATACATACATCTCATCTGTTGTCAAACATAACGCGTGATAATTGCTATTATTATGACTAATTATTGAGTAATATATAGGGTGTTTACGGTTTTTTGATTTTATTTTCAAAGGGTACCCTAAATTTTAAGTTAGACGGTTCTGAAGATGTCCTGCAAGTTTCATCAAAATCGGTTCAGTAGTCGAGACGTGAAAAGGGAATCAACATTTACATACAGAAAATTAAAAAAATTGTTTATATGATCAAATATAATGGTTACACTATATAACATTTTAAAGTACAACGAAGAACATATGTTATTATTGATTTGTTTTAACTAAAAATTTTGAAAAAATTTCAATATAAAATTAAAAAGTTTATGTCGTTATTAAGGCCTACACTAACTTCGACCACCGGGCCAGAATTTATGGAAGCGATTCGAGTGATTCTTTGATTGATATATAGGGTTTCAATACTCACGAATTCACGTCTAAGGAGATGAGCATTAGTGATGGGATTCGGTCAATACATCTGCTTTTCAAACCCCCAGAACTATTCCGTCGACTACCAAGTCATAAGCAAAAGATACAATAGTGAGAACATTATTATTTGAATATTAGGTACTGTGATGGATATGTGGACTTGACATGTATAGACAGAATTTTAAGCGATTTGTGTAAAAATTATGATGAAGAATTTATGTTAAGGGTAATCAGAAAGCCAATTTTTTAAAGCCATATGTACATTTATGTATTATTAATTTAGAATTTGGTGATAATGTACCTAATTTAAGTGAAACCAATTGTGCTTGTTTTTATCATAATCATTGTAAGAGTATGCGCTCCCAGCTTAATGTTAATATATCATTAGATTACTTAATAAGTCAAAAATTATTATAAAATTGCTGTATTTTATATTTCAACATACATTGTTTTTAGGTTATATAGAATTAATTGGTAAATCCACGGCTGGGTTTGTTGAAGAACTTGGTTAGACGGTTTAATTCTAAGAAAGGTAAACGTTATCAATATGAGTTTCGACTTGGGTGGCTGTTTTCATGATAAGGAATGCAGAGATAAAATTGTTTAAGTTATCAATATGAGCGTGAGGATGGTATGCAATATAGGTCTAGGTTTTAATTTTAAGGAAGCAAAATTGGTCAGCGAAATTGGAATAGGTTTTTAATTCTGAGATATAAAAAAAATTGTTGCAATATTGTGCCATCTAGTTTGTTGCCCGGAATTCTAACAAAAACGATTACGTCACAGACAGGTTGAGACGTGATTCGAGTCCCCCAAACGTCCACCATCTCTCCCCATCTTACCCCCACTCCTCTTTCTTTCTCTAACACACACGATGAGTCGATCTTTTTAAAACTCATGAGAAAAGTAGGTTAGTGGGAAAAGTGGGTAAGATATCCCCTTTAACTGACGATTACATCCTCTGACGGATCAGATATGGCAGATGAGATATTTCCGTATACGAATCTCCAAGTAGCCAAACCGCTACGGATCCGATCAGCGAGATAGGAATAAGATTTCAGGTTGGCGGGACTTTATTTTTCAAAATATCTAATACCGTCACGTACAGATCGGCGAGACAATACTCTCATATTTCCCTTACGCGTATGGGCGGCTATTAGGTTTAAAAACGAATGAAGTATTATAATTCGGTAACTTTTTGTGATAAACGCGCTTACATAAGTATATGTTTACCATGGCTGCAAGCAAAAATCAACACTTTATCTTCGCAGTTACCAGTTAAATTATTAATTTTATGTTTAAGTAAGTGTTCATGTATTATATCGACAATTTTGAAATCAGTATTATCTTAGTTAATATGGGGGACCTAAATTTAAGGACCTTATTATTTTAGGACCATTATCAGTAACCTTTTGTTTTATTTTTAATTATTTCTATTTTCATCTAGATTATCTGAAAGCCAGGTATAAAGTAACTTCATTGAAAATTTTAATATGCAGTGATTTCCGAAGATAATGTATACCCTTTCCATGAAAAAATTAAGATAAAACATGTAACATGTCGAAACACAAGCGGAAATAAATACTTAATGCTACCTAATGTAAGCCTCGCCTGTACATTTAAAGTGACAAGGTTTTGATATCATTTTGAAGTAGGTTATAATCGTATAATCTCATAAATAATTTGCTAGCCTCTACATTCTCTTACTAAATATTCCTTAAACATACATTGCATTCATGAATGGAAGTTTTCAGGTATATTTAATTAATATATGTTATTGATACCTAATAGGCAGTTCATTCTTTTGTAAGACATGCGATAGGTCCAGCCAGCGACAATTAATGGGCATAAAAAATGTTGCTAAATCAAAAAATACTTTATTGTTTCTATAACTTGTAAATTAACATAAACAATTACACATTGCACAACACCACACAACAGAGGGGTTTTGAAGAAGTTTCACACACCACATCGGGAGCCCACCAGACGAAGAACGACGCGCCAGTGGAAATCACCGACCTCAAGTTGCCACCATAGAGCACGTTTTCCATAATCTCACTCCCCTCTTATTCGCACAATAATGAACACTGCCCTTAATACCGCTTATATAGCAAGGGGGAAGAACTTTTGCATTGCCGGTAAGTAAGGCACCTTTATGAAAATTTGAATTTTGAAGTGACAAATAATTATCTTTAATAATAATCCATAATCAGATCTGCTCGCAAGTACATGAATATTGCAAATTTTCAAATCGCGTACATTCAGAAGTGTGTTAAAACTGCACCAGTAGGTAGATCTGGTGACTCCTGACATACCCGTTACAAGTCGATATAAAGCTTTTTAAAAACGAGCACTTCCAATTGTATTCGGTTTATCTTATCCCTAATTTTGCAGAGGTTTTTAAAACAGAAAAAAATATTAACTTTATCTGATGCACACATTGTCCAAGTAGCATTTTCTGTTTATAGATACGAATCGAATTTTTCCATTGACATTTCGCACATGAAATAGATTATTTATTGCCACCGACTCATAAAACTGCCTTATTTCAGAAGAATTTAACCTTTTTAGAAAAACTGCTCTTTAACCTTTTTAGATTGCAAGTTGCAAGATATACAATATATTGTCCAACACTAAAAATCTACAACACTTTAACTAATTTTTAACGTAAAGTTAAATTACATATAATTTTGTGAATATTCATGTTGCTGAAATTACGGACATCGAAATCCTGGCAAAATTAAAAACTTGCAAGGATAGTCTTCTTAGTGGATGGCGTTCCTAGTTTTCTCTTGCGTTATTTTGCTGTGGTGTTTGTTAAACCTCTACAAAACTTATTCAATTCAATGTTGCGTAATTTCGATTATCCTGCAACATGGAAAACTTCCCGTATTCGCCCTGTACTGAAGAGGGGTGATCCTGCAGATGTAACCAACTACAGACCCATCTTTATTCTTTGCAACTTCTCTAAAGTCTTTGAACCCGCCATTTACACACATTTATTTTCTTCTGTGAGATGTTTTCTATCCCCTAGTCAGCATGGATTCACTAAGAAACGGTCGAGTATAACTAACCTATGTTGTTTTAGCGAATATGTGTCCGAAGTCTTAGACAAACAAGGGCAGGTGGATGTGGTCTATACTGTCTTTCGTAAAGCTTCGACCAGACCGACCATTCTGTTCTACCCCATAAATTTCAATTATATCGTTTTCCCCCGCCTTAATCAGGCTGCTTGGATCTTACCTTACGGACAGGCAACAGCAGTATGTGGAACATTATGACACCAGATCTACCATTTTCTGTCTCTCCGGTGTACCACAAGAGTCGAATCTTGGGCCACTTCTTTTTCTTCTATTTATCAACGACTTTGTCAAGCCGCTTTATTGTGAGGTTTTGTTATTCGCAGATGATATGAAGGTATTTACTAAATTTGAGCCGCAAGGAGACTGTCTTCTACTTCAAAACACCTTGTCCGGCCTTGTCGCATGGTGTCAACAAAACAGTTTACACTTAGATATAAATAAATGCAAGGTTATGACTTACACTAAAAAAACAGTGCTATATATGCAGTATAATTATCTTGCTGATGACATAGTTCTTGAGCTTGGCGTAATCAATGATTTTGGGTATACTATCATATTACGGAAATAATTTCTAAGGCTTATAAATGTATGGTTTTATTTATAGAAATTGCAAGGATTTCACAGATATTAATTGTCTAAGCTTGTTATTTAATTCTTTTGTAAGATCTCGCTTAGAATACAGTTCTCTTGGGTGGTACCCTATTTACAGAATTTGCACTGCCAATATTGAGGGAGTTCAGCGCAGTAATGTATCTCACTGATGGTATTAACCTGCTCGAGAGTATAGTTATGATGTTATTCTTACAAGATTTAATTTTGCGTCTCTTGAATGTCGAGCTTTTATACAACCTCTTAAATAAAAAATTGATTGTATGGTTTTGTTAAATAAAATTTCTTTCTATGTACCTAGGCTATCATTAAGACATTCAGATGCATTTTATTTACCTTCCAGTAGAAATAATATAGGGCTACACCCATATATTTGATATGTAAATCTTTCAATGCCATATGTGACACTCGTGACATTAATTTTGATTCTTTATGCGATATTGTGACGACTGTGGTGTAGTAATGCTTCTATATTGCCTTATGTATTCTCTAATTATTGTAAAAATTGTAATTGTATTCGTACATTTTCAGTTTTTTTCTATTTTCCTGTAGTTGGGTGATAAACTGTTGTAAATAAACCATTATTATTATTATTATTAACATTTGTTTCTGCCGTTACCATTGTTCACGGTATCGCTAATTACAACTATGGTAAAATTAACTACACGGTCTTCTCTATGATTGCACTTCAGTTTTCTATGACAGAATTTACTGTAAAAATAAAAATGTAGCGGGTGATATAGCAATGGTTTCTGTAAAACACAATACCTTATGTCTGCTATTTACTCGTAGCATTGGCTAAATTGATTTTCCAGGAACTATACCTACATCTAAGCTGATAATGTAAATTGTTAATTGAAGCCATTAAATGGAACTTACACATATCCTACAGCTGTAGATTTCATCTACATTGAAAAGACAGTTTTTTTGATTATATTAGATACGTATCGATACGCACATATTAAATTAATCTATCAATAACATTTGATTTTAAAGCTGATTACGTATCTATATAAGACGTTTAAATAGTCAAAGTAAACAGTCTTAGTTTTATCAATCGGCGACCATGTACAAAATGTTTAAATTTTGTGTTCTTCTCGCAGCTTTGCAATTGGCAGCTGCTTGTGATACTTCAACATGTGTCTTGCCTAACTGTAGATGTCTGTCTGTCACTAATCCTAACAATTTGGCTCCTTCGCAAACGCCTCAGGTATAATCTAAATCTAGATAGTTTTATATAAATCACAAATAATTTTATTTCCTAATTACTTTGGTTACTCAGCAAAGAAGTCAATTTTTTCCTCTTTTTATGCAATAGTTCTCGCTTTTAGTTCGAATCTGTATGAAAGTATTCCATTAAACACGTTTAATATAAACATCCCAAGAAACAGTAGATGGTGTAATAAACGTTTTTTTTTTAATTCATTAATATATGCAAATAAACCGTAGTTGATAAACGTTTATATTTTAGCGAAATGACCGCCGCGCAAACGTTTTGAATTAGAGTAATTAATATGTGTATTCAACATATCTGATAAATGTTTATTCAATGTAGGAGGTATTGCTGTATAAAACGTTTATGATAAACGTTTATTCAACAATGTGATACGTCATTATTCAACTTGTCTCATATACGTTCATTCAAGAGATGTGATACGCCTTTATTAAACGTGTGTGATGTACGTTTATTTAAGATATGTGGTATTCCTTTATTTAACGTGTGCGATATACGTTTATTGAAGGCTCGCGATATAAATGTATATACTCGTATTACCGAGTGTCCCACATTCTTATAAGCGATATCTTCCTTATTGGTAGAGGTATAAGATCAAGCAAAATGTCGAAGATAGCTTGCAGAATGCTGATATACTTTTTCAAACCTGGTCCTAGTGAAAAGTAAAAAATCGCGTTTAAGATTCAGCAAACCAGTTTTGACGACACCTTGCTCGATCTTATATCTCTACAAATGAGAAAGATATCGCTTCTAACATTGAATGTGAGACAACTACGTACATATACTACGTACAGTAGATGACCAATGAATAAGAAAATTATTGCCTAAACTTTTCGACTTAAATGCAACAGGAAATTATTATTCTTTTATTTTTACTATTGAATATAAACTAAACTTAAGTAAAGTTTTATACCATAAGGATTTTAATTCATTGGTCACTTACTAAACATATAAGAGTTTATTTATATATCCACTTACCAATTTTGGCTCGGGTAAATCAGGCAACGAAAATTGTCATTAATAACTATATTGTTTTATTAAAATAGGAAAACGGGACGTTTTAAAATGTCAAAATAAATGCTGCTTTAAAAAGAACTAGTTTACTGCCGCATCTTCAGTTTTCCATCATTCCGGTAATTCGACTTGATGGAATCCACGTATTCCCGAAACACGTGTCGTCCCCAATTAATTAATAGTTTGTGCAGGAGGAATCCGAACAGTGTGTTTAGCATCATTCCGGGCTTTACCTAATTTAAGCCAATTTTTAATGGCATCTTGCACATTACGATCAGTAGGCTCGAAGGCACGCTCTATATTTTTAGAAAATCCTAACATTAGTGCTTCTAAAAAGTTAATAGAGAATACATAAGCAATATATTATTTTCCGAAAAATTACAAAATGAACATTTACCATTACTTTTGACATATTAGTGCTCTTGAATTTCATCGCCACTTTATCAGTCAAAAGAAATCCTAGCATGTGCAATACGGCATTCCTTACATTTGAGCCGCCTATACAAGCTAAACGGGCTAAAAAATAGAAATAGAATCTCAATACAGTAAAAAACGGCAAAATCGTTGAAAACCGACAATGTAATTAAATTTGTCTTCAATTTTTAAAAATTCTTCTACAGATTTGAATTCCACTTAAGAGAAGGAAGTCAAAAATATTAGTAAATGGTTCTCGAGATGGGGTTTTGTTATACATTTTTTTGTTGCAATCATTTAGCTGCAATAGGAAGCAATAAAATATAGTCGACGATTGGTCTGAAACACCCTGACCAAAAAATCTGAATGACACGTTTACTAAATTGTAGATTAAGATAAATCCCCGTTGCAATTGAACGGCTACCCGTTGCAATTGCCTTCACGGCCTGTAGAGCAAATTATTATTATTGAAATATTATAGCAAAAATTCTCTTCAAACACCAGCCCGTGGTTTCTTAATGTTTGTGGTAACCTTCCTAGTGATGTTATTTTTTGTCTGTGTAATATAGAGTATGCCCAATCGTTATTGGGTAAATTAGCAAGGAACTTAGGAACTGTACGCCTCATACTATCTGAAATACTTATTGCTAAATATCGTAAATATTTAAGACTAAGAGGAAATCCTCATTCTCCGCATGTAGCATGTTGGATAATAACTTCATTTTCGTTTTCGCAGAATACAATTTGGCCACCATTTTTTTCTTACGTGGCGTGATATCAATTATTCAATGGAATTCTGTATTCTTAGGAAGCACGAGTACATTCCTCATGTAATATCTTACTGAGAGCGGTTTCTATATGTTGTTCAGAATAATTTTTGTACGTTCGGTCCCCAAGCTTTCTTTTTGTAAACCCTTATCATTATTAGTGCCTCGAAAGAATAAACCAAATACCAAATGGTTTATGTTTGTCAAAGTTCCCTATCAAAACCAATTTCACCACATTTCACGGTACTTTTAATTTCCAATTCACAATTCACTAACATCGTGGAGCAAAGAAGAAAGAGTTATAAAATTGTTCTTATTATTAAAATTATTTGAATTTTGAAATGAATAAATGAAACTATTTTATGCATTTTCCACAAAGTTTTAGATGTTTTAAGATGGACGATTGATATTGTACTTCTAATATGTATAAATATTTTGGTTTTAGCTGGTTTTATTAACTTTTGACGATGCACTCACCGCTGCGAACTTCGAATACTACCGACAAGCGTTCTTTGATAGAACCAATCCTGATGGATGCCCGATTCAGGCCACTTATTTCATATCGCATGAATACACAGATTATTCAAAGGTAAAAGCAATTTCAAACCAACAAATACGCACCTAGATGTGTCATTGAGAAAACTGACAAAATATTTTATTTATAAACCGTGGCTATAGCGATGCGTTCTGGATGACCTTCACAGTCGTGTAGATACTAACTAAAAGAAGTGATATTTCTGATAGGTCCACAAATTGGTCGAAGCAAGGAATTTTGTTTAGTAATTCTCAGAAAGACATTAAAGTTAATTTCCGAACACTTCATTCTGCTGAAGACAAAAAAAACTTGAAGGTTACGTAATTTGCAGTACAACGGCTTATCACATTCTGAAATCCAAGGTATCGTTTTCTAGAAATTAGCTTTTTAAGATAATTAGATTAATGCTAATTTGTAATGTAAAATACGTAATCTTTTAAATGGTGTCACTCAACTGCTAGTGTAATTTATTAAGAATATTGGAGTTGTCTCAACCCAAAGACAATCCGAAACTTCCATGAGTATATACGAGGTATGTCCGGTTACTAAGGTACGTTTGCGCGACACACCGCCTACGTCCGTCCGATCAGGTTGAAACTTGCACGCATTTTAGATGTGCATATGTACTGCATAGATGGTTATTGTCATTGCCTTAGGTTCAGTACAACGCGCGCGGTGACAGCCCCACAATGTTAGTTCCGATCGTAACATACTCCAAGTTTGAAGTGCGAGCAGTCATTCGTTTTTTGCATTCAAATAATGAAACATCCACCGAAATTCATTAAAACATACTGAAGAGTTACAGGGAAGGCGTTATGAGTCGAAAACAAGTTAGTGTTTTTGTTAGTTCTAATGTGGACGCACAGCTCTGAACGATGACCCCAAAGGTATGCGAAATAAACCAGCAATATCGAAAACGGATGAGAATCCAGACCTGGCTCCTTCTGATTTTCATTTGTTTGGGCCGTTGAAAGCTCATTTTTGGGGTAAAAGGTTCGAAGACGACGACGAAGTTCAAGACGAAGTATGGCAGTATTTTACAAATTTGGATCGCACATTTACGAATAGGGTTTACAGAAGCGTGTGCCTCGCTAGAATAAGTGCCCTAACATTGGCGGCAATTATGCTGAAAAGAAGCTAACAGTTCGCGCTTTTACGTAGTGTATGTTTGATTTCTGTAATTCTGTCTGTGATTCACAAATGTACCTTAGTAACCGGACATCCCCCGTAGATTACGAATGATAAATAATGAACTCATACATAATATACATGTTCTTAAATTGAAACCTTCCACTCTAAATAAGTGGCGTGAAATAGGTATACATTTTTGTAATCTGAAAGGAAGTAATTAAATTTTATTATTTTAATTATAATTATCTAGGTCCATGAATTGCATTCCCGTGGTCATGAAATTGCATTACATTCTATCACGCACGAGCCGTACATATCGTATTGGGATGAATTAGATCAAGCAGGCTTTGATGCTGAATTTGGTGGATTGAAAGAACTCATTTCATATTTCGCCAACATTCCTGAGAACGACATACAAGGATTGAGAGTACCGCTTCTTCAGTTAGCAGGTATGAAATACCTGATTTAAATGATAAAAACAAGCATTAACTTTCATTAGCACTAGGAGTTCATACTGTGTTTAGTACATTGTTAGATTTAGTTGTGTGATTAACGTAATTGAGCGAAAAGTAAAACAGTGCAGTGTATTTACCAAATTTATGCTTTACTTTAAAAGATTTTTCAATGATCAATTATTATAATCAGAACCTGGAAAGCTAACGTAACTTAATTTTTAATCACAAGATGGTTCTTTGATGTACCCTTCTTAGTTTTGAATTTTTTGAAACCCAATATTCACTTTGCACAACATCAATGCATGGAACTGAATGGTACGACCGACACATTTAAGCAACCGGGCGGGACAGCGGAATCGCACTCCGAAACCGGAACGGATAGCAAGCTATACTCGAACTGCGAAGATTGAACTGAAGTGTTATAATATGCATTGCATATAACAACTTTATCCTTTAAAAAAACTCCAGATCATTATCATTTTTGCAGGTGACAGAAGCTTTCAAACCCTTCAAACCTATGGCATGAAATATGACAGCTCCTGGCCTACACAAACTTACATGAATCCTCCTCTCTGGCCATACACTTTGGATTATCCATCCAGCCAAGATTGCCCAATTGGAGCTTGTCCAACATCCTCCTTTCCAGGTATATGGGTTCAGCCTATGGTTAATTGGTTGGATAGTAATGGTTACGTATGCTCAATGGTCGATTCCTGTATTTATGTGTAAGTAAATCAATGCTATCTTCGAGTAGTTATAAACTGTTGGTGCAGGTGCGTTGGTAAAGTTGAGTAAAACTATAAAGATTGTTCATCGAGTTCTTACCTACAAGAAAGAAATATAGGTAAAATATCATACAAATTTTTTTAGCCCTACCGAAACCGGCGAAATCCTCGAGTTTATTAAAAAGAATTTCCATCGCCACTATGACACCAACAGAGCTCCATTCGGATTCTACGTGCACGCTGCATGGTTCCTACGAAATCCCAATAACTTCGATGCTTATCTTCAATTTTTAGATTATCTTGGTGGTTTGAACGACGTTTACATCGTAAGTATATCAGAATCTTTAATTTAAATTAAGTGCAATATTCAAAAAATACACTTATAATTTGATTAGTACATACTGTTTTAAAAGTATTAATTAACAGAGTTACTATAATAACTAACTAATCGATGACTCCTTGAGTCACAATAATTGTGCCAAAACAAAAAATTAAACTCAACAGTATTCACCCTGAAGCAACCGAAAAGAAAAGACTTCAGCACGCATAAAAGAAGTTAATGTGCAGCAAATAAAAATACGAGGTTTGCTTATAAAATACGGCGAATGGTACAATATATCGGTATTCAACGCTTGAAACAAGATCGCTCGCATGCGTAGGCATGCATGGAAATGTCCGGGCCTGTCCTCTACCGAGGATTGCGCGAGGCTGCAAAGCAGTACTATTGCATTAATTAATTTCCGAGCACGAGCGTCGAAAAGCCATGGAGCAACGACACAAATTCGCAGATTGGGTAAAACAGTGATGGTGCAAGTTCACTGTCAGGATCCTGTGAGTAAAAAATGTGTGTAAAATGTTTGCACGCTTTCGCACGACCTTGAAAGAAAGAGGAGGAGGACGTCAAGGAGATTCAGAACCGTATGATAGCTATTCTGAAAACGGTTCCAAGAAAGACTTTTCCGACAGTTTCCAGAAGCTATAGGAACGTTGTCAAAAGTCTCTTGTGTCTGGATGCGACTACTTCCAATAAACGTATTTCCAATGTGCATTCTGTTTTTGTGTTTTAATTGTACCATTCACCGAATTTTATAGACAAACCTCGTAGATGAATGCACATTCGAAAGAACAGATAGTATAAAATGTCAGATAAGTAGTAAACGACCATACAACAAACGAAACATTAAGACGAGCATATAAGTGCTAAATAGAAAGTATCAACAGTAACGATTAAATTTATGAATATGTCCGAAAGTATTTATCGTACCTACAAAGATGAAAAGAGTCGATAGTGTTTCAAAAAGAATAAAAAACAGATACCAAAGAAAATCAATTGAGAGTAAGGACATTACCATACCAAATCATACCCTCCATTCAACTTCTAAATAAATGCTCGGATAGTCGGCCGCCAGACATTTTTTTTTCAATTTCGACAGTTATTGTGTTAAGTACAGCTACTATCGCGCGGATTCTATCATTGGTGATTCTCCCTATCCATGATCTCTTCACCAGAAGGGCATTTCGGAAACATTCTTTCTAATTTTATTTTTAATTCGCTGTTATTCTTAGGCCTAGATATTTATACGATTTACAGAGCCTTATGCGTCATCCGTCTTCCAGAATAAGGTTTTGTTGTCTTCCGCCGACGCATATGTATTCTGATATCTTTATGTTACCCTCCAAGCAACTCGATTATCCACAAAGCAAAGGGTTTAGGTACAGGGTGTTATTTGTTAAGGATATTCGCATTCTTTTTTGCATATCCTATACAGATTCAGCGACTCCTCTAAGTATATCATGGACAGGGTTGGATGCAGCATCTCTGGTTAAGGTCTTTTTTGGTAGCGCCTCCTCTTCAAGTTGTAGTCGTCTTCATTTTTCTTAAGACATTGTTACGCATAGTTTTCAATGCTTCTATTAGTGAGATCATGTTTGTTGTAGGACTTCCCATAGATTCGCTTGTGGCACATTGTCCTAATAGGCTTTTTTAAGATCAACGTATAGTAGATGTACTTCCGTCGACCGCTTGTTTGTGAAATATTGAAAAGGTGATCCACTGTAGACTTCCCCGCCATAAAGTTCGTCTGTCCCTCTGCTTCCATCTCTCTATATTCCCTTTCTATTTTTGATTTCAGAACTTTCCCATATATTCTACTAATTGTATATGTCACAGCTATTCCTATGTAACCGTCACAACTATCTCTATTTCCCTTTTGGTGTATGATTCCCAAAATTTAATTTTCATTCTTTGCAAATTATGCTTTTATTTATGCTAAACGAAACAGTGGGAGTAAAAACATAATAGAAAAGTTATAAATCCAGAGATTAAGGTGGTTTGGACATTTAGAGAGAAACAATAATCAAGCAGAAGGAAGGCGAAAGCCAGTTCAAGACAGATTAAAAGAGAGGTGGAAGCATGGGGTAATGAAATAATATCGTAAAGGAAACGAGATGTGGAGGCATACCTCGTTTTCCGACACATCACTTTCCGACGCTTCGTTTATACGACGATTAGCTCTGAACCTCACGTATGCGATATATAGTGCTAACCTCGCTTTTGATCTCAGTTTATTTGCATTTACGCTTCTTTTTTTTATTATATGTTGTGTGTAATTTGAAGAGACTATGATTAGAGATATTATGATTTATCATTAAGACATTGAAGATGGCACATTGAAGACAATACAAATTAATATTGGCTGTAATGCAACACATGCACCGACGTAATGATTTACTTTGGATGAAATTCACTTTGCGACAACAGCTTGGAACCGAATATATTGTAATAACAGGGATGAATGTGCACTGTGGAAAAAGGACATAAAAAGACGGTCACTGCAAAAAAAAGTTAAATATTTAGGCTGAGTGCATGTAATATTCTTCTGATATTCAACAAGACTAAAAGCAATATTACACAACATCTAAATCCAAATATAAACGTGCACACAACCTGCTTAGAAATTTAACGAATACATTGGTCTACTGTAATACAATGCATTATGCACGTCATACGAGAACTGTCTGCATTTCACTCTACCCTAATCCGAGTGGAACGTATAAGCTAATACAAAGATATATTTTGCTAAGATATATTTCAAAGTCAACTCAGTATTCTTTAAGTAAAACTTGAAGAATACTAAACTTAAATGCTCTAAGTTAAACGAGTTTTCATATAAATTTACATCCAATCCCTCCACGCAACGCAATGTTTCGTTAATATAAAAAAAAAGATGAGAGATTAATTGAAAACCTCCTTTAAATAAAACATGCTTAATCTACCTTTCAAACCTTTTGCTCTAAAACACTTTGTGAGAAATTTTTAATTATTAGAATTAAATGTTTCACTCGATGTACCTACATATGTATCTTTTAAGGTGTCATATTCTCAAACATACGTATACATGTATAATTAACACTATGAATTTTCAGGTGAGTGTCCAGAGATCTTTGGAATGGGTACAAAATCCGCAACCTCTTGGTCAGCTAAGTTCGGTTTGGACTTCTTGCCCAACCACGTACACTCCTACATGCATCGCCACATCTTGTGCTTTAAGTAAAGGTGAAGAAACAAGATACATGACACAATGCAGAGCATCGTGCCCTAGTGTGTTCCCTTGGCTGCATAACCCACTTGGACAATAAATCATGATGTGACAAATGCTTATATAAAAATAAATGATTTTATTAAGAAAATCATAAAAATGTGATTTTTAAGGAGATAAATATATTGTGTGAAATACAGTTATAGAATTAACACACTCTTATTACACACATTCATTATTCGCACATCTACTGAACTATAGTGTGACCAAGTGGCGTCCAGAAAATATCCGAACTAATACCTGATTCCCGTCATTGCACTGCACTGCATTCCACCCTTACCGCGAACTTGATAAGTACAGTTCCAGACTAAAAACAGTAATGATAAAGCTAATATTCGGGTTACATTAAATTTGAATTTTGCCGTTAAATTTATTACCGAATGTACACATCAAAACGACCCTGCTTCTTGGGGAACCACATTGGGTTGGGTCGACTATCGAAGATACAAACAGAGTGAAATAAATAAATTGGTACCGCTACGGGAGAAAATTTAATATATAATTTTAAATATTAACAATCGTTTTTTATGTAGTGTAGTTTGCTTTCTACTAGCAGATATCAGAGTCATGTGACGACGACTCTCATGACATTATTCAATTGAATGTGTGAATACATAAAATTCACATCAACATCATTCGATAACATCTCATGACTTCCACAACTTAATGAACAATACATACTGCTCTATTAAAAAATTTCGGCTATATAATAATATCTAATTTGATCTGTGAATAAACACAGATTTTGTAGAATCTTGAGTTTTTACTTAAACAAATTTTTGTAATTTCGTACTATAACAATGCTAGGGATGCATTGAAATGCCTATTAACGCTCTACTTCGTGCAAACCCATAAAGCAGTACAATTAAGTTTTTCAAGATCAATTGAAATTTCAAACGTCAAATAATGTGAAGTCAAACTTTCAAATACAAAACGTAGTGGGTTAAACATCAAATAATAACAAATGGTTAGCGACGAGGGGTGTCCGGTTACTAATGTACCTTTGCGCGACACCGCCCACCTCGCTTTGATCAGGAAACTTGCACGCATTTTAGATGTGCATATGTATTGCATAGGTGACTATTGTCATTGCCTTAGGTTCAGTACAACGTGGGCAGTGACAGCCGCACAATGTCAGTTCCGATCGATAGTGTTTGATGAAAACAGTTCAAAAGTGGACGCACACTGAAAAAAGTCCTGGTAAAATCGCAAGGACTTTACTTCAACCAGAACGTAAATTTTACAGTATCCATTATGTATTTTAACTTTTACTTCTTGGGTGTAACAAAATTACAGGTAACTGCTAAAAATACCTATAACTGGGAATAATACATCACAAAATGTAAAATAAATACCTTATTGGTACTGTATTTTCAATAAATTTATTATTATTACTGTAGATATTTACAAATTTACAATAGGAATGTGAAATCACAACTATCTAGTATGTCTCGTCCAATCAGAATGCATCAAAATA